>DWON01005918.1:0-14403 GCA_018251015.1 Phocides pigmalion okeechobee
ATGTTGCTTTACGGTCGGTTATGAGGATGGCGGTGGTACCGCCCCGGGCGAGCTCTAACGGCTCTACCACCTTTAAACCTCTGGGAATAGTCGGCGCATCTTTGGTCTAGAGAAAACAGCTTTCATTCGTGTCGCCTCCCGTAACGCTGACTTGGTCTAATATATGAAAGCCACTGTGTCAAGCATGTATCTGTAGGACGAAGGTTGAAATGAGAAAAACTATATCTGTAGGTCGTTCCTGGAACCAGCAGCATCTTCAGCGCTGCTCCCAAGGTCTGACGGCGTTACTTCTCTCTCTGAAACGTCGGGCGGTGGTCCGTTACGAGGCAGCATCGGAGCCCTGCGCGAGGCTCGCGGAGCGCGTACGTGACCTGATGCGGAGGGAGTCGGTCCTCATAGACAACAACATACCCTTCAACGGTTCAGCGCCGCAGCCGCAGCTCCTGATTGTGGACAGACGGGACGATCCTGTCACGCCGCTGTTAAACCAGGTGGGGTTTTCTATGTGAGAAGGGTAGAAAATGAGGCAACCAGAAGTAACCGCTGTAGGGAACTTCAAACAGCTGTAGGTTGTGTCAAAATCGGTCCAGCCGTTCCAGAGATTAGCCGAAACAAACAGACACATATAAATAGTAAAAAAATATATTTTGGTATATGTACCGTGTATATACCGTGTATACATTTAGTAAAAAGCGGTTTTTGCATGTGAGAAGAGTAGCAAACGAGCATGCAAACCACTAAGTTAAGTAGTCGCAGTCGATAGACATCCACGTACAACCACAAACACGACCGAAATCCTATCTGAGCTTGAACATAGATACGTTGCTACTCCTGAGGACTAAAATGGTCGCCTCTTCAAAGTGTAGCCGGCAACCGCACCTCCAACTGCAGTACAAGTAATGCGGGTACAAGCAAGGCGGATTATGGGCGCTGTAGTTTAATATTTCAAACATTTGAAAGGTGGTAGAGCCGTTAGAGCACGCTCGGGGCGGCACCACCGCCACCCTCATAACGCGCCGTAAAGCGACATGTTCTTCATGTATTGTGTTTCGGTTGGGGAGGTGTAGTTGCCGGATACACATTATTAGAGGCGACCATCTTAGTCCTCAATAGTAGGAACGCATCCGTGTCCATCTTTAAATAGAACTTCTGTTCTATTTGAGATTGGACGTGGTTGTCCATGGGCTGCAGTGACCACTTAACATCAGGTGGCCTGCATGCCCGTTTCTTACTTACTCTTTCATAATAAAAAAAAATCGCCATAATAAAAAAGAATATGCCACTAAGAAAGTGTTAAAATCGTATGTATTGTAACATCGGCTTATGCGCGAGCAAAGACACGCTGAAAGTCTATCCAAGTATATTTCTACAGAGGCATTATAACATCATATATACCTGAGGACTATATCAGCGGAGTGGCCGGCATCGTAAAAGCGCCCCTACATTAGCATACACGAAACACGTTATTAAGATATATAGAGCCTGTTAATTGTGGCTCCCGTTAAGGCTGTGGACTTATGGGCATATTTTGTAAAATATGGATGCATTTGGTAACAAGCTTGTAATTTTGAAGTATTTTTATTTTATTACTGGTTACCCGGCTCAGTTTTGCTGGCCTAATACTTACTTGCTTTCCCGGCCCGGCCTTTTTGGCCCAATTTACAAAAAAATACTTATGCACCAAAATCTTCCTCAGGAATCACTCTACCTGTTGTTGAAAACTGTGAGGAAATCGGTCCAGTATTTTTGAGTTTATCACGAACAGACAGACAGAGAGACGCGACGGGGGACTTGTTTAAAATAATATTTAGAGAAAAGAAACCTGATATTAATGCTAAATAAAGTAATACCCCGAACTTACGCGATAGGTGGGACTCAGAGATAACCGCGTAAGTCTAATTCGCATAAATTGGAGTACAATTAAACGATTTTAAATTGGGCCTGAAAATTTTCAGAAATAAATGTTTAATAATTTAAAAAAATACAAATTTTGTAATACATTTTTTATGTATTTTAAAAAATGCGCTCTTTATCAAAAATCAAAAATCGTTAATCGTTAGTACCCGGTACATAGTACCTAATAAGTATAGGTTCTAGATAGCTAATCAGCCTAGGTAATCGGTGTAACTAATCTACATTCTTGGCCTTAAAATATGAAAAAAAAAATTGTAGAAATAGTTTCTCCACTTGATAATCCTTATCAGTAACATTTAGCATATGGTAATATGCACACCGTGGTATCTAACCATTACGTTATTTATTGTTATGGTTAGATAAGAAGTTTTTTGACACTATACTTATCTGTAGGAATTGTTAATATAGACCTTGAAATTTAAACTGATAGTCGTTAATGGACTTAAATTTATTGTTCTTGAATAATCTATATCTATACGTATAATAAAACTGTGACTGATCGCTGTCTGTACATGACAAATATATTTAAAAAATCATGGGATGCCTTGTACACGCATGAGAACCCAAAACAATGTTTTTTTCATTTTATCTGTATGTCAGTATGTTTGTGCACGCTAATCTAAGAAACGACTTATCCGATTTGAATGCAGTGTTCAGGATTATATTGGGCTTCACTTCACATTCATTGTTTTTTTTCATTGAAATCGGTTAACAAATAAAGCAGTTTTGTCAACTTCATCAATCATTATCGACGAAACCGTCGGCACAGGTAATCTTTAAAAATAAATTTATACACGAATTGCTTGAACTGTATAACTACGAAGATAGACATCGTTAATTATTTACTAAATTATCATGTATTACGACAATGTGCGAAACAAAATATACGCGTAAACTTGACCAAAACAACATGAACAGGTCGTTTGAAACTGAGTAAGAATTCTCTCCAAACAACCGGCCGTTACTGTAAATATTCAATTTAATTCACAAACTTATCGAATTACGAGTGTTTTGCGAGAAACAATATCTGGGCAAGTGCCGCCGTCTTTTGTTTCAGGGCTCTGTAACCAGGTTACAAAGGAACCTTATAATTTTACTATGTACCGGGTACTCACGATTAACGGTTTTTGATTTTTGATAATTTCGAATCAGTTGCATGTCTCGTGTTGCAATGTTCGCCATTTCTAAGATCCAAAAATCGTAAATAGTTAGTACCCGGTACATAAAAAGAAGAGAGTGCTACCCACTCATATAGACTCAAACTCAGGACATCCTGTGTAAGGCCGAAATCTTAACCACTAAGCTGTTACTGCTGTGATGTGTGCAATCAAAAAATCAACGAGTTAATTTGTTTATAGGCAGTAAACATTAAAGAACACAGCTATAAGAGCACGTACAATAAAATTCAGGAAATGCATTCAACTCTGTTTGCTAGTAAAATATCATTTACAAGAGAAAGTAGATTAAAAAAAGCAAACGAAAAGGCAATCGCATTGTGTTCTAACAGAGTCAGTCCCCTCTTCTTTCAAAGCTTTTAAATTAATTAAACACCTAAGCGCTTTTTGCGAGTTTGAATTTGAGCCAGCATTCTTTTAACAACACCCTGTATAAACAAAAGAGTATGGAGTTTGCACTTTGCTGCGGCGTGGCGCTAGTGTCAGCGATTTGCGCTTTTAAAGACAATTGAGGTACAATTTGCAACGACAGGGGAGGTACCATTTATACTATAAACTATTTTTTGAAATGTTGACATAGGAATTTCTGGAAATAAAGATGCGGCTTCAAGAAAAGTTGTATTAAAGTGGCTATATTGGTCCTTAGGAGTAGCGACGCGTAAATTACTCTAGATCGGACTTCGTTTCATTATGGAGTCGTTGACAGATGCCCATGAGTGACAGTCACTATATACTATTATCGGATCATCTGTATGCTCGTTTGGTAGTTCAATATTGTAACAAAAATAAATTTATTTACTACTGACAACTTAAAATCTCCAAATATTTCTTTAACCAAATCAAAATATATTTATGTAATAAAATTATATGGTTAATAGTGATTACACATTATATATTAAAATGAATATATTTCGCCATGATATTAATTTAAAATTCAATCAATTTGAAAGGAATCATTTTAGAAAAAAGATATCTTGGATTCCGCCGTTTCCGTAATCTTGCTAGAATCGAACCCGGGACCTTCCATAGTAAACGAGTCACATGTGCTGGCATACCCTGTCCAGATGGGTGTATGCATGCGTTCTTTGAATACTTATGTATTTTTTGCGGTGTCCGTATAAGACGTGGGTGGCAAATCAAATAAAAATGTTTAGATAAACTTAAGGCTGATTTAAAATAAATACAACCTAGATTTTATTGTGATTTTTAGTCACCCAGGTTTGGGTAAATAACTGTGTTATTGTTAGTGGGCAATATGTTCCAAAACGTAGCATCATAATGAAATTGTATATTTTAATTATTACTGAATTCTTGACAGCAAATTTAGATTTAGTTACTTGGACTTATTTAAAATTTTGTGACTTCTGTTTTTATTTCATTTTTGAAAACCTTAGGTTTTAAAGAATTATTATTAGTAGTTATTTTTAAAGCTCATTTTAATATTTTAAGTATTAATTTATTCTCTATTGAGCCAAACAAAATGTGATACAAAAGACGGGGGTTAATGCTCAAAAAACGAACTTAATGCTTCCACCTACATCTTTAAAATTTAGCTTAAGATTTGAAATGTAGCGAAAAGCTAATGGAAATAGTTCGTTTTAATCGCAAGCAAAAAGACCATACGTAAAAGGAAAATTTCAACTCTCATGGCAAAGTGGAAAGCTAAGTGTTGCTATAAATCTGTTCGTAGAAAAACAACGCTGCCTTCGCTTTAATTTGATGCCGGGGTTTCGAAAAACATCCTCTTATAGGCAAATGGCGGATAATTACCTTAGCATCAGCGTTTTGGTGTAACATCTTGGTTTATATTAAAAATCTGCTTAGTTACTAGGTTGTAGAAATATAGTTCCGCCGGGCAGGTACTAACGCCGCTCATATAATAAACGGTAAAGAAAATCTTGTGTCTTATTACAGACTAGTGGTTGCCGGATATACTTACAAGGAACTTGATTTCGGTCCTCAAATGCAGGAACTCATCTACTTTCAATCCGCTGTAAAAAGCTATATAAAGAATACGTAATTTATTTATAAGTTAAAGTTAAAGTAAAAGTAAATAAAATTATTTAATAGAAAATTGTACTAAAAATCTTTTATATTAGTTGGAGAGATGTGGTTGCCAGATACACTTACAAGTGAAGCGATCATCTTAGTCCTCAGTAGCAATTCATCTATGTCTCGTCAGAACTACGGCCTCGTACCAAATTATGGGTAGCAAGTAATTAATAATTTCTAATACGCGCCTACATAAAACAAATCCAGGGATTCGAACCTGACCACGAGCCATGCAACTGGTTCGAAATATCGGCAATTAAAAATCAAAAATCGTTAATTTTGAGTACCCGGTGCATAACAAAAAGGAATAAATAATAATTAAAAGAAAAAAAAAACAAAAAAACACGCTTTTTCAGTGATCTATTGACACCGTACACCCCACGCTTATTTACATGGCCATATATATTTTTCTTATTTGTACTTTTTTAGTTGGATTTTTTATAAAGCGTGTTTTATGTGTTTTTAACTTTCTTTTCATATTATATATATGCATTGTCATCCGTCCTTGATACGTGTGCAAAATTTCAAATTAATCAGACTTTTAGAAATTGGTGAAAATTATGCTCAAAGAGTCCATTACATACATACATACAACCTAATAAAAACTTCATAAAAACCTTAGTCATGAGTACTCGGTGCATAGTAAAAAGGAAATAACAGTTAATTTTGAACAAAACTACTCAATAGTTAAGTTTAAACACGAAGTTAGTAAAATACTTTGTATATTCAACAGTTTCTATTGTTTATTCAATTAAAGAGTGTCCGTTTGTTCAACGTACTGCCCGCCTGGGTCTCCTTCCCCGACAAACGGCTTGCGGTAAAGAATTGAAGAATACTTAATGATACTCTGTTTGTAGAAAGTACTCGTATTTTCCACGAAACACATTTTTCTAGATAATAATAATATCCATCAAGTTTATGGTAACACTTTGACTCCGGCGCGAATATATATGATCGGGTCAGTATTGTGGGAGAGCTTTTTTGAGTACACTGAAGATACGCCGACAAATTACTGAAATATTATATTTTTTAGCATCTGTGTAACATTTACGAATATGAGACATATTGTCCGCCCCTAATCTTGTAGCGCCGACGTTAAAACAGCACTTGTTCGCCCGTAATCCATACAAATTTGACCGTACAACACAAGTGTGTAGGAGCTGGAAGAGCGTCGCGCCCAGAATTGCACAGCAGTGTTGTAGCCGCAGGGAAAGCGTTATTTTTTTTTTATAAAAGAGAACTAGCTGATCATGCAAGCCCTCTCAGTTTAAGTAATCACTGCTGTCAATGAACTTCTATAAACGAATTCAACAAATCCCCTTTGAGGTCGTCGAAGCCTTTCTGCTCCTATGCACTCAGATGCAAAGATGCAAAGAGAGCTGTTCTTCAAAGCCGTTAATGCATAGCGATTCTTTTGGTGTAGCTAAATGTCCAGAGCGAAGGATAGATCATCAGATGTCTTGTCTGCCTTCGTGAAGTAATATCTAAATATTAAATAACAAAGTTCCCCGTCGCGTTTGTCTGTTCATGATAAACTCAAAAAGTACTGGACGGATTTTCTCAGTTTTTAACATCAGGTAGAGTGATTCCTGAGGAAAGTTTTGGTGCATAATAAGTGAAGTTTTTTTGTAAATTGTTCGAGAAATTAAATAGTTAAATTTAATTTCTGTTTCTAATTGTTAGTTTTTGCAGCTAGTTAATGACTGGATACATATATGTAAAAAATATAATGTAAGTATGTAATATAAACTCTATTACCCGTGCGAAGCTGGGCCGGGTCGTTAGTTCTGTAAAAAATGTAACATTCGAGAGACATATAGACTTTATTATATCCGAAACGCACCAAAGATTGATATGTTAATAAATGAGCAAAAATGTGTAACCATCTATTGCTTTCTGATTAGGCCCAGTTTGCAAATTTTCAACACGAAACTGGAATGAACATACAATGAAATTTGCCCGAAGTTTGTTTGCAGTGCGCAACGTATTCAGTTCCTGAAATCGGAGCCAGAATATCCGTTTTGAAATTACGTAGGCTATTATCAGAATTTCCCTTCCGATAATCCAGGTACCAAAATCGAGATTTGTGACGTCGGAATGACTTTGTCGGCATTTTGTAGTGATGTGCCGTTGTTTCGTGCTATTTCAGTAATGCATGTGGTCTTGTGTGTGTTGTGCGTGTGCCTGTGCGTGTGCGTGTGCGTGTGCGTGTGCGTGTGCGTGTGCGTGTGTGTGTGTGTGTGTGTGTGTGTGAAATAAATTGTTATTACCCTGTTATTGTCTTTTTTTGTTGCGAGAACAATTCTTCGATACTCGATATTTCGTATAAAGTAATAAGTATAATATGAATAATATTACATACCTATCAATTACTGTAAATGAACTTTTCTACGTAATTTATGTTTAATTTCAAGATGTCGGATTATTAACTTTAGATTCTAACTGACACTAACATTTTCTAAATAATAAAACATATATCAGTTTAATTAAATCCAGTTTAAATTGTCTAGAACAAACAATTACCTGTGGAAGCAATTTAGCTCTCACCTAAAATGATTGTTTCAGATAGTCTGACATTTGGCTAATCTCAATCTAATTAGTAATCTTATATCTGCCCTTTAAACAAACAGTTTTATGGTATAACCGACACAAAAGTCACATTTCGTGACCGCACAGATCTATAATTCGTGCTTGACTAGTCAACGGCCTTGTGAAAACAGATCAAATCACCAAAGACCGATAACTGACATGACCTTAACAATTTTAATATGCAATAGTTGTATATAATTATTTTAATTGGAATTTTTACTTAATCCATTCCTGTTATCATGCGTTCGTGTTTCTGCTGAGCGTGTCTGCTGGTTTCAAGGCTGTTTTTTAACGATCACTCTAAAACACATCCTCCATCTTAGTTTTAGAAGCAGCAATGCATGTGTGATCGAAATTAGTACTTATGCCTTATTTTCGTTAAGTAGGTCAAATATTATTAGCTGAAACACCATGTGGACTGTTATTTGTTATTTTAATAATCCGAAAATAAATAAATTGAAAATAGATTTTTCTCTTTATAAACTGTGTGCCGTAAAAATCACGCCTACATAACTACTCATCACACATAACAGTATCAATCATAATCATAACCATTTATTTATTTGACAGCAAGGATTCCAGGATGTTCAATATTAGTGGGACGTATTAAAAACAAGATTACTAAATTCTCTTTCAGTAACTTTGTTCAATTCATCTATAACGCAGTTAATCAAAATGATATCGAATGATTGATTTTAAATAAGTAGATGGTGCTATCCGTGTACTATTTGTACACACATACATGTATATCATATTGAATACAAATTTTGAATTCGATTCCCTCGTGTCAGGAATTGTCGGATAAGCCAGCTAAGCAAATTCCAATTTCCTTACACAATAATTAAAAAGCAACTCGCAATAATTTCGTACGATTAATTTCGCGATGTGACATGAATTATAAATCGGATTTTCTGTCGTATTGAATCGTATTTGATACTGTTACAGGCCCAAGGGAAATCATTCGTTAGTACAATAATGAAGGCATACCCGTGGAAAATTAATTTTTGTCCCATAATCGATTCGATCTTACAATAATTCCGCTTAACGAAACCTTACATTATACTTTTCGGATTATATGATAGATCAAAGTTATTTTTAACTTCGTAAGAAACTCTGTTCGTTTTATTTTAGTTCTTTGTCTCCAATTCTATTTTTAGAAATACATGAATAGTACTTTCTGATTTATCCGTCGCTTACAGTGTTCATAGATTTCTATATGGTTCTAAAAGACGTAGAGTAGTAACAGTATCTAAAATTTCATTTATCTGAAATTTTAAAAAATGAAAGATATTCCTAAGTCAAATGTATTTTTAAACGGTTTTATTTAGCTTGTCCTGTTTGTTTTTTGTTTGTTTGCCGTTGACTCCGATAGTTATCACAGAACATAATTTGGGTAAAATGATTATATAACTTTTATATCAAAAAAAAACAAAAGTTTTACAAACTTTTGTGTTGGATATTTATCATGTGCGTAATATGCAATAACTACGCTTTCTTTTAATTATCGTATAGATTTATCCCCTTACTACTTACTTAGTTTATTTTGACTACATATGTTACATATTGTTTTTATACAGCAAGTACGTACTAAGGTATAATATAGGGCCTAAAACACCTCCTTGTAAGATTTTTTAAACTGAACACAAATCTTAACATAATGAATAATTATGCTTCACCCATAGAAAAACAAAATAACTCAGTAATAAAACTATTTCAAAAAGAGTACTTTGGTAAATAATTGTGTATATTTTTATGGATAAAACTTGTAGATTACTTTTACAACACTATATCTTATAATAATGACACCAGTGGAACAGTCACGCGTGGTATCTTTTAAATAGTTCATGTCCTTGATAAAACAAGGAAACTTACCAAAAAGAAGGTAGGCGGTTCTTAATCAGTGTGTCGAAGGCTTATTGGAAAACTTTTTCAGGAGCGAATAAATAGTTGCGATCCCTGGCCAGAAACAACATTCAAGTAGCCTTAAAGACATGTTTCACTATCAGTAGATGAACGAAGAAATATAAAAGATGATATGCTTAAACAGAAATAAGGTAAATGTCAAGTTGGTATAGTTATTTTATTGGGGAACTGCCATTGTCGCTTTTATAATCTGCCATGAACTCCACTTCGTTTTCGTGAAGCTACTCCTGTTTCGGTTAAAGAGGTGCGGTTGTCGTCTTCACCTAAGAGCGAGGCGACAATCTTAGTCTTCCGAAGAAGCATTGCACATACGTACTATCTCTGATAAGTCTTCAGTCCACTTTGGAATGTGGGACACACACATTGTCCAGTTGATGATGGCTATAGGTTGCATCGGTTACCTAGAATCAGGCACACTACACTCGTTTGTATATTCTTGTCACATAAGAATAAAATAAATTCTGTAACTGTACTTTTATTATCATAAATTTTATGATCACTGTTAATACAATAGCCTTCTGTAATACTTTTCAAAGACACTGTACAATCGAAAGCAATTATAAGTTAGATTACTCTTTTATCATTAATAAAATCTTCAATTTTGAGAAGTGCATTTACTATTTGTCATTGTTTGATGAAAGTCAAGTAGCAATTGAGTAGGTTCTGTCGCTTTCTCAAAATCATTCACCTAATGTTAGGCAGTCGTTGCCACTTTAAGACATCTGTAGCCAACTTCATATTGTTACTACACAATCAAATTTGAAATTGCGCCTCCTTTTTTCACACGCAGGTGTATAGTACCACCCCTTATTTCTTCTTTTGAGAACCATTCTGAAGCATCCAGAATAGGTTTTTATGTCTACATTTCTCCGATAATGTCATCGCTGATTATGATACTCAAGGTTGAAAATGTAATTGATTTCCAAAAGGAAATTATAATCTATGAATGAGGTAGTAATTTTAACGTTCCGAAGGAATATGTGAGGTATGAATTTTTTAAAAGGTGAAGAATGACAATGGAACCTGTTATAACCGCACATGTTCAAAGGTATAACTTGTTCGTGTTCTTATCTAACATCTTTTTTATGATTTATTATTCATTAAATTACATCTTATTTCATGAATCTTTAAATTATCTTTCTTTAGTTTTGAATTTCGTATTAACTATAATGAACACGCAATTTAAAATATTTAGTATATATATTTATTTATATGTATTGTTATTTATTATATACTTAATTTTTATGTACATCTTACCTTTATCTATACCTTTCTACTTTACTTTCATATCATTGTCTGGAAGAAATTGCTCTTTAGCAATAAGACTGTTGTTTATTCTTTTTTTTTACTACTCTTTGGGTTTTTGTAGTTTTCAATATTTTTATATAAATTAATATGTCTCATAGCCTTTAACTAGTGGGCTATCAAGACACTTCCAATGACACCTCATTTATCAAATTATGGTAAGTAGTTAAGAAGTTAAGAGGGAAAAAATTAACATACATACACCCACACGTACTCAAAATCATAATTCTTCTTTTTGCTGCCGTAGTCGGGGAAAGAAAATGTTATTATTCCATTTGGAATCATTTATCGTTTATCGTAAATCCTTTAACAGTGTACGAGCTCGTCTAGTCACCTTGAGGCTAATAGTGTTGTGAGGGAGTTTAACAAGAGTATTTCCCATGGGCGCCCTGGAACGCTTTCCGTTTACGGTTTTTGGTTAATCGTTTGTAGTACACTAGTCTTGTGGGGAGGATTCTATGTGATTTGTTCTTGGTATTTCTGGTTTTGTTTCTTGATCTTCTGGTTTTCTTCTACAGTACTAACGAACTACTAAGTAGATGTCATCAATTTTAGATTAGGTGTATTTTCCTCCTTTACGTTTCCTCCTTTCCTCATTTACCTCGTTTATATTTGTGTGTATCTTGTGTGTGATTTATTGTTTAGCTTTACACTGTTCATAATTAGCACACAACTGCTTCTCTGCTGGACATAGATCTCCTTCAAAATGAGAAAAATTAGGTCCGCCAAGTAGGCTGATTGTGAATTCACATTACACATTATTAACCTTTTAGTACTTACTGGACACCTCTTAATTACTAGGTTTTCTATCACTATCGCTTATCAATTCACAAAATGTGAATAAACATTTTGGAGTTAAATGTTATTAGTTTAATGGTTAGTGTCTCTATTGCGAAATCTAAAAACTAAAACACAGTAAGTCAGCAAAAAAGTGTCGCTTACAATAAGATAATAAACGACCCAAGATGTTATCATTAACTTTAGAGCAATGCTAAAAAACATGAATAATTTCGATGGCTCTTTCCTATATTTTTACCACATAAAGCACCTGGCTCCTATATAGTGTTACGCAATTATAACCTTTAAATTTATGATTATACGTTAGATTATTATATACTTCGTTTGCGTGCATGCGGTCAGTATCATACATTGATATTCAAATGTGTTTTTTCCTCTTAAATTTGATACATTAATCTACCAATATTAGTTATGGATATTAATTTAATGCTGTAATTGATACTTATGTGATCATTATCTAGACTATAAGTTCCGTGAGATCATATTTAATGATACCAGTATTTCAAATTTATAAATAGTCTGATTGTGTTTTTATTTCCAGCCCAAAGTATTAAAAATATATCAATAAGTTTAAGCTTAAAATTAGCTGAAAATTATAGAAACTTCATACCATTACTAACACTTAATACATTCTAAAACTCTTTAGAAACATAATTTTTGAATTTACAAAAATCATACGTTCTCTAATTATTACCGATGTATATGTAATCTAAAGCCTTACCTGAATTGATTTTATTTTCCATTAAAAGTAATTTCAAAATTGTCTAAGTTGTTACTACTACTGGCAAATACAAACGCGCAGAAAGATAAAGTTAAAATTTGAATTTTGATATCCATACCAGCGTTTTGCGGATGTCGGCTACACTTTGAAACGAGGCGACCATGTTAATCCTTCGGAGTAGCAACGTATCTTCGTTGGAGGCTAGATAAGATTTACTTAAAATCAGATGGTTTGCATGCTTGTTTGCTGCTTTTCTCACATAATAAAGCGCAAATCTTCATTTGCCTTTATAATAACAAGTATTTCAAGCGGAAAATGTTTTAACAGAAATAAATAACAGATTTTTTTGTACATCGAATAAGCCAGAATCTGTAGATTCAGTGCTCAGAATTAAATTGTATGTATTTTTGTTTCAGTATAATAATTATAGCCTTTTGTTCTTCATTCGCATACATTTTTGTGACAACAAATATATGTTCCAGTAACGGAAGATTATAAAGGACTTGTCACATTACAGAATCTCTTCCATTTTTTTGAAGTAAGCTGTACTTATTATTGCCGTATAATCTATATTATAAAAACACATAATAATGCCTATGCATTATTTGGTGTTTTTGGTGTAAAACGTAGGTAGGTAGAAAAGTAGATTTCGGAATGATGTATGTATGAGAGGTCTATTGAGGAGAAATTGTATGTATGCTTAATTCAGCTAAAAACTCAAATTTCTTAATGATCTTCCCTGATCTGACTAAGCTGTAGATAGGCAACTTTATTTTAGTCTAGTGAAATTATCATGTCTGAGTTTCTTATAATTATAATAATATAGAGAGAAACACAACACATATAGAAATATAAGGCAAGCATCACAAGCGCCACTGCATGGATTAACCAAAAATATAGATAGCAACTTATTCCATCGAACTATTACGGAAATCTAGTGTTACAATCATAATAGCAATCACATCGCTAAATGACAATAGAAAAGGCCAACAACAGAGAGCTGTCCGTGTACTGCGACGAATCCGAATATAATGCGTAACCAGCTAGAACAGCTAGTACAGTCCCTTTTAAATAAGTTCAGGTAAAACGAAATATTCAGGTGGGGCGATCAAGTGATGTCGTCCGATTCAATGACAACATTTTTCCAATCTACCTTATTTTTATCGAAACTACCCTATTTTTCTTGAGAGCAACAACATAATCTATTTATGTCTGTTTGAAGGAGGTTATTAGAATACATTCTACTAATATGTTATCGATTCATTTAGCGAGGTCGTTATTCGCTTCCCGCTTACCCACCGTCGGTAGTGCACGGTAGTGGTAGGTATCACTTTAACAATTAATTAAAATTACCTTGTTTTTCACTTCCACATTATTCAGATTTCAATCGTACCTCCGATGCACAATGAAATGCCTCGGGCTCTCGGAGTATTCTCTTTTTGTTCTCTTTTACGTAAGGGCTCGAACGTACTAGTTACTTTGCATTGCGATTTATTGATTCTGTATTATATTTAACAAGTTTTTTATTTCTGTCAGCTTTTTTCCGGTCAACCTTAGCCAACAGGGCGTTCAAAGCCAATGTACTTCATTAAATGAGGGTGAATAAATAAAATACCTTATGATGAAATAAATTATTTGAATTTCAGTCTCAATTTAAATTTTTCCATGTTACACAGATAGTTTTTTTTTTATTATTCTACTTTCTACCTTGCGTTTTCACTCCGAATATTATCATTGTCAGCATCATCAACATTTTACAGCTCCAACAGCAATATCAGCTTCTTTAACTACAACTTCTTCCACAGTACCGTGCTGTAACTGAAAAGCGTTAATTGTATTTTCTACCTCCTAGTTAATAGTATCAGGCGTTACTTTGCGGAAATCCATGCTATTAAGTTGTTATTAAAATTACTTTGCAACAATCCG
>DWON01005919.1:0-14403 GCA_018251015.1 Phocides pigmalion okeechobee
AATTAAGCATAACTTAAACTTCGTACTCTTCAATTAATTTATTGTTGGCATAAATTAATTTGTCACAAAATTAACTTAAATGCTGCATAATATTATTTTAAGACAGTATAACGAGGGAAAATTATACACACGTAAATCCTTTTAAGGCTGTCTGAACAGAACATAATAGAAAAGGCATATTAAAGTAAACAGGAATAACTCGCAGTGAGCTGACATAGCCCGCGTCTCGTCGCTTAAATATTTAAGAACCCTCCCCGTCTTGATAACCCCTTTAAACATTTAAACTGTAACCCCGTCGTGCGTAAGAAACGACGCAATTTACATTATCAAAATTTAGGCAGGTACGCAAACAAGCTTCATAGTTATACCTGTACCTACGCGGAGCTTACATCCGAAAAGATTGTTTACGCACAGTTAACGTTAAGGTTAGGTCAGATTAGGTTTTAATTATTTGAAATGCAACCCTGATGAGCGTAATAAGCGACGCAATTCATTTTGTCAAACTTTAGGCGATTACGCAAACAAAGCTTTATAGTTATAACATTGCCTACGGCGAAACTTAAGTGCCTAAATATTGTTTACGCACAGTTAACATTAAGATTAGGTCAGGTTAGGCTTTACACATTTAAACTACAACATCAATGAGCATAAGAAACGACGCAATTCATTTTATCAAACTTTAGGCGATTACGCAAACAAGCTTCTTAGTTATAACGGTTTAAATATAGTTTACGCACAGTTAACATTAATACATAGAACTGTCATATTCGAGTGCGGTATTACTAACACACCTATTTATGTCTTATACGAGGGGTATACGTCGCTGAATTCTAGTTTGAAGTTTGTGATCTTTCGAGACGTTCCAACTAAGTCCTCAAAAGTAATAAACAAAACTTGTGTTAAACTTTGCAAGTTTCATGTATTATGCGTACATTGCCTTAATATAACTGATACAAACCGGTAAACAAACATTACACTTAGATTACTTAATACCCGCAACATAGTCTGCGTTGTTAATTATATTCACACCACACTGCTTGCCCCAATCCGCGTCGAAAAACACGCCTCCAAACTCTTATACTTATATAACTAGTTGTATCTAAAAAAAACTTTATACATAAGTTAGCTATGTTATTTTCAAGATAAAGAGTCTAAGAATTAAACCGAAAAATTATATAAAAATATATTATATCATATAAATATTTTAGTTAGTTAGTTAGTGTACTTATACGGTATTTAATACAAAGATGGACAGTCGGTGCTTGTTAATAAATATAGTACTCAATTACTAATAGTAAATATAGTGCATGGTAAGTAGTAGTTATATAAGAATATAATAATATAGACAAAATAAGTATAATTGCTTTTAAGAATATTAGGTGAGCCAATAATAACGTACTTAACTATATCTTCTCCATTCGAAATTCACATGCTGTTTTCAAATTTCTAATCTAGAACTATGATTAACTACAAAAATAGAAAATTGGAAAGCTAAGAAAATATTTTTTAAAATCTCCCATATCTTCTCTGGGTCTGGCACCGATTATCATTTATTCCGCTCTATAGCTAACTCTTAACGGGAAAAACTGCAGCTTTCCGGCAAAAGTATTTGAGGTCGTTCTTTGTCCACGAACTTTAAAATTGAATGATGAAGCTTTGCGAAAAATATTACGGCAAAGGAACATTTCTATACTCTTTTTACAGCAAATTTCCGGATATTTTAAATAATCCATTTTTTAATGCTTTTCATATTATAATCATTTTATTTTATTCAGTGATATAAAAATATCAATGAAAACGAAACAATCAATATCATTTTCAACCAATAAACGTCTTCCAAACTAAATTTTATTTTACAAATAATTTTCCAATAAACTAACTAACCAATGATACCATGCCTACGTATTATTTAAAATAAAAAAAAATTGGTATTTAAAAATCGATCCTCTCCATTATTATTTTTATCTATTTATCACAAACTTATGTCATTAAGTTGAAGATGACGCTCTTTATGTGTGAAGTAAATAACAAATAAAAATGAGTTGATAGAAGATGTACCTATTATTCGAACGGAGAGGTACTAACACATTGCCCTTGTCGTGAATCAATTTCTACGTTTCGATGGAGAGGTGAGATTGCCGGCTGACTTAAATGTGAGATAATCGCCTAAATCATCAGGAGTAACATCGCATATGTAATCAACTTCAGGTAAAACTGCCTTTTGTATCTGGTCACAAATGTCCATAGACGGTGTAAATCAACCACCAGATCAAATTCATTAAAAATAAGTTAAAATATAATTAAATTTAGAGCTGTAGGTGAAACTATAATGAAAGCAAAAATCACAATTCAGCTTACATAAGCGAAACCAAAAAATAAAAGCATAACATTACACGTACATACTTACTTGTTTCGTTATAACAAAGGCAACCATAACGGAACCTGAATACAAGCTTATTCGCAATTCGAAACGAATGTAGAATTAGCCTTAACCCAAGAAAACTTGCAATTTCAGCATTAAAAACAGGTCAAGACCGTATGGAGATTTTAATTAGTGTTCCGCACGTGTCATTAATAAGAAAATGTTTGTCATACGCAAGGTGGCACAACCGGTCGACCAGGATAATGTGACCTCGTCATCCATTTATAGCTTAAAGCAGTTATTTATGTGAAAAGAGATAAATACTGATTCATGTACATTTAAATCGATCATCTCAGTCCTCGAGAGAACGAAAGCGTCCGCGATCGACTTCAGGCGGGACTGCTGTTCTATACAGAGTCGCCTATAAATATCATACAATGAGCAGCAGTGACTACTGGAACAAGGCTCCTGCATGTTTCCTCGTTATTTCAGATTCATTAAAAATGCGTCGACTATTTGTAATCTGCTATTAAATTCTTAACAAAAATCTGCATACCTTATAACTTTCACTTTTTATGTTTAATAAAGAGCAAACAACCATATAATCCCAACGTTAATAGGTCGCTTCCGTCCATGAACATGAACATCTATTTACAAACAGGATAAAGTGTTACATGGGATCGTACATATATGCGATGCTGCTACTAAGAACTAATACCGCATTGTAACTCCGCAACCGTATCTCTCTAATCGAAACTGACGATCCAAACGAATTAATAGTATTATATTGTTTAATTATCTACATCTACATTAACCAATAATATAAATGATATACTTCTTTTGAAAAGATAGGCATCAGAGAAATTCCAAAGTGTTTCGTTTCCCCAATTCCGATACGGAATTCTAAACCGAGCGCTACACAACCACCCCCCGCACTTAATTAAAAATTTCACAACAGGTTGCTTCCCTCGGCGTTTGTGGAAAATGAACACCGCTGCAACTCCTGCTCTCAACAATAGGTACACAAAGCCCATTAAAGCCGGGAAAAATAAAACTACGGGAATGAGATAAAATGAATTGTATCTATCTTTCGATTACGGAGTTAAAATGTCTTACAATAATTATTTTTGTTACAAAAATAGACCTATTAATTACCTTATTTGATTTAAAAATAATAACTCCGCTCTACATATTTGAATATGCGATTAATATTAATAAGTATAAATAGATTAGCGTATTCAGACAGATATGCGAAAGCAATTAATATGTGATCAATGGCAATCAATATTAGATCAATGGTAATTAATATTAGATGTTATATAAGCAAATGAGTTATTTGAAATTCATAGATGGTTACTTCATCTTTTTTTTATCATGTCTTCTAGTGTTCAACTTTTCTAGTTTTAAACGGTGGTACAACCTATTCGGTACGGCTGGGAAGGAACCATTGTGTAAAGAACACACACATTCACATACACATATTTCTCATATAAAGAAGGCCTTGCGTTTCGGAGAAAAGCTGTGGTTACCAGCTCATTTACATACAAGTAGACCATCTTGGTCCTAAAGCAACAACGCATCTATGATCTAATTCAGATGGCACTTCTGTTTCATTGGCAGTTGGATATTAATGTCAATAGACCAAATTCTATCCGTAGTCCACGGATAAGCCATTTAACATTAGTTCTTTATTAGTTGTACAACAATAATATACAAGAATAACAGTACAAACAATGAATTAAGTAGAAGAACAACATGAATCGCTTGAGGAATGATGGAGTAAAGTAGAGGTGCAATTGGATACAACGTCTCCTGCCACCATCTCAGGTGATTGTGAAGGAAAGCGTAGAAAAAGGAAAGATAAAAGAAATAATAAAGCAAGAGAACAATTAAGAAAACCTTGAAACTATGATGTAAGTGAATTATTAACAAATGTTAGATGAAACGAAAGACTTTAAAACAAATAAAAATAGATAAATGAAGTAAAATAATCTAATAATAAGAAGAAAGCCATTTATCGTCACTTTGAATATAAACTCGTAAGCTATTTTAACTTCATAACTAAAACATATTGTTTTTGATCAGGAAAAAACGTGTAACATGATGTATAGTAAACAAAAATTAATATTGCGTAAGGTAATACAAAGGAATGCGACTCGGCTTGTAAGTTACAACAAAGAAAATCGTGTACAATATTGCTCGTTGTTCCGATGCAAATGCCGCATCGCTGAAATATGCGACGCCAAATGAAATCATAAATTCCCGTAAGTACGAAACACGGGGTCGGTATGCTCGGCGACGCTCCTGTAACCGCTAACTGATAGTTTTCAATTTTATTTCCTTCTCTCATAATATTTTTTAAGTTGTAACAAAAAATATCTTGTTTCAACAGATTCGTTCGTATAATTCATGATTTTGCAGAACGACAACTAATCGTTTCATTAAATTTATTAAAAGAACAATATATGCCATACTATATGTAAACACTTATACTGACGCTGTTGGCGAAAAGAGGGCTAGTTCATATCTCATGCAGAAAACTGCAATCGCTCATTACGGGACTTTGATCAACGTTCTTTAACCATGCCGCATGGGCTCCAACTCCCTTTATATTGTTTAGATTAAGCTTTTATTATAATTAGTTCTATGGTATTCCATGCTAAATTTGTAATTATTATTTTAATTAAATCAATAATTTTAGTCAAAAGAGCTCACTTTGTTAATAAGTAGATCTTTATTAGACATACTATTAGGCATGCATGCTTAATATAAACTACAGAGAAGATGCTTAAATAATTATAAACAGACCATTTTAACGATTAGGAATTACAATACGTGTACAATCGACACGGGGGAATTCTGTTCCATATAGATACAGGACACAGATATTCATGGCTGGTAGTACCACAACCTACATTCAAATGACCTGCATTATTTTTTCTTTTTTTTTATGTGAGAAGAGTAGTAAATGAACATGCAAACCACCCGATATTAAGTAGTCGAAGCCCGTAGATATCCACGTACAACCACAAACATAACTGAAATCGTATCTGAGCTGGAACGTAGATATGTTTTGCTACTCCTAAAGACTAAGATGGTCACCTCGCTTTAAAGTATAGCCGGCAACCGCACCTCTCCAACCGAAACACAAGTAATGCTTTAAGGCGGATTATGAGAGAGGCGGTGGTACCTCCCCGGTCGAACTATAGTTCTACCACCTTGCATGGTCTTCTTCCATTTAATTACAAAAAAAAACGATTGTTCAATGCCAAAAACGTATTATCGTAACAGTTTATAAGTCTGAATTGGAAAAGTTGATTACTAAAAATAGATAATTCCTTTACATTCTCAAGGGTGGAAACCACTGTAAATTATATGCAGCGATACGAAGCACGGTAATTGAACAGGGGGTTAGGCAGAACGATCGATCACGCACGTGGTACTATTAGACCACGAGCCAGCTACAGAATTTGAAACAGAGAAAGAAACAACAAATAGTTCTTCTTTTGCACATACCTTAGAGCATCATATATAACGTAGTTATATTACAAAGTATAATATAAAAAAAAACAATGTTTAAAACTGTAATGGTTTAAATAATATAAATAAAATGAGGAAGAAATATTGACAAAAAGAAAGGACACAGAAAAAAAGAATAAGATATTACGACATCTTCATGACCAATTCAATCTGAGTAACTTCGTTCACTTTGTTAATGTCAGTGGTTCCATGGATAGAATGAGCCGCGGTTGCCACCGATTCACATGAAAAAAAGAAAAATAGATTGACACAGCTACCAGCTAAGGCTGACGAGGCCTCTTAAACACTACTAGTTTTCGCCTGATAAAAAATGGTTGAGGAAATTTGTACCTGACTCTTAGACTATATGTTCGACGTTCGCAATTCCAATGTAGCCTTCCAACTGGCCTTCCCTTAAATTACATTCTTTTTGACTCTGATTTATCATTAAATACCTATTTTTATAAATCGTAAACATACATCATAAACTTTTAGAGGAAAGTATGGCAACATTAGGTTAATAGGTAAGTTTTATTATTAAAGTTAGGGTTCTTAACGTAATTTCATGAAAGACGAGTGTTAAACAAATCTTTATTTGTTGCCAACAGAGACCAATTCAAGCATAATTACCTTTATTGTTATCTTACCTACATAATTTATTTAATAATTATTCTGAAAGGCCAGGAGAATTATGCCGCAGAACAGTCAACTATATCTTTACTTATTTAATCCATAAACTTTTTTGGAATTGTACAGTCTGTTAATGTAGAAATTTATGTATATTTTTAATTCAATAACTTGATATAAATCGTGACTTATGGGTTGTGGCCCATATCATGTATATTATGTATTTTTCAAGTTAAAAAACATATGACTCAAACGGGAAGATATCTCTACCACACATGTTTCTAGCATGAAGAAATTCCTGCGTTTCGTATTAAAGGTTGCGATTGAGTACTTACGTATTGCGACCATCTTAATTCCTTCCTTGGTAGTAAAAAAACAGTCAAAAATATACATTTGAAATTCACATACTTTACCGCTAACTGAAATATATGAGTGAGTGAGAGACAAGTTTAATATTCTAAGATAAATTTAAAAACATATAAAAAGGGTAAAACATACAATTGATTTCGCTTTAAATAGACATACAAAATCAACAAACTGACAACATTTCACTTTTATATAATAGCAAGGAATTTTCGTTGTGGTTGAACAATATCCGCACACTGTACAGAGTTACATGGCTGTATATAAGGTATATGAGTTTGAGGCATACTTGGCGAGCCACAATGTAGTGGTCTGGTTGTCGGTCACTTTGTTCTATTATAAACCACAACCTCATTGTCTAACCACAGTGTATTTTATAGTAAAATTGACAAAATTACAAAGGTCTAGGTAGAGGTTGTTAACTATAGGTTGTTCAAAGTCTAAGTAAAACTAGAACTCTTTATAATAGCATTGTTTGCTTAGATATGTTCTGATTTCACAATAGGACGCCTGGTTTGAAATAAAATGAATAAACACAATTTCCTTAATACAAAAAAAATATATTAATATTTATGAAATGCAAATACAAGAAAAATCAATAAAACCCCAAGTACGGAGGGGAAGTGACGGCATAACGGCTTGACAGATCATCATGCCGTTTACCGTCACGCCACATGACTCTATCTTTCTCTAAGAAGCGCCAATAGATCTTTCCTATCACATATACACCTACTTAACAAACCAGACGAATGTAAATTCATGTAATTCAGTAGACGCGAACTCAATCTAATATAAATGATAATTTTATGCAATCCTAGACTCTTTGCACTTTCCAATCCATTCAGCAATATTATAAATTTTGCAATACCAAAGTTCAATATTGTTTTAATTTTTTAGCTTGCTTTATTACTTACTATTATTATCAAAGGTGGTATAGCCGTTAGAACTCGCCCGGGGCGGCACCACCGCCACCCTCATAACCCGCCGTAAAGCAACATATTCCGCATGTATTGTGTTTCGGTTGGGGAGGTGTGGTTGCCGGATACCCGTTATTGGAGGCGACCATCTTAGTCCTCAAGAGTAGGACCGCATCCACGTCCATCCTTAAATAGAACTTCTGTTTTATTTGAGATTGGACGTGGTTGTCCATGGGCTGCAGTGACCACTTAACATCAGGTGGCCTGCATGCCCGTTTCTTACTCTTTCGCAATAAAAAAAAAATCCTATATTTTACTCATAGTAATAAAACCGATCTCGACAAGACGCACGTTTTTTACATGTCAGTTTTATGAATCCTTTATGAGGTAACTCTTAAAAATTACCTAATAATCGTTTTGATTGATATTGCGACTTATATATAAAATGTTTTACTGTAAAAATAATAGCGAAATAATGTTAACAGGCGTAAGAAATTGTCAAATTGGATTGATCAAATATATAATACTCGATATAAAAGTTAATAATATTTTATTGATTTTATTATATAATGGGTACTCACGATTAACACTTTTTAATTGCCATTAATCGTTATATTAATTAAATGTATAAATTACGAGATAATATAACTAATATTATAAAATCGTTTATTTTATTGATTCAAACAGATACTCTTATTTTTCTTATTTAATGCTGTTCTTGTTAAATTAGGCCACATCTATCAGCAATATTATTGCACGTTAGGACTTTAGTTGGGAAGTAAATCTATGTATATCCGTCAAGTTCGAACCCCATGAGTCACGGTGTCGCCCATGTAAAAATATTTTAACCCCTGTGCAGTCACCAGCGAAACATGTCACGACAACTGTCAGCAAAGGCGTCACGCGAAATTTGAATACAATTTATAGGCGCCTGTCTGTCCTTTCCAAATGCTAATGATCCAGATTTTTTGTCAAGAAACGTGTCGACATTACAATGGGTGCAGAATGAACGCAACCTTTTGTTTTCTTTGTGATTCTGTGACACTTGATGCAACGTCGAAATATTTTTTGGTCGGAGCGAGCGCTTATGCATTCAGAGATATCAATATGTCAGCTATACTGACGTTACCAAAATATATCCAGTTATTATGAGTGCCCCATTGAAATATTTTTATCGAATAGATAATTCGAAGTTGATTTAAATTATCAAATGGATTATGGCATATGGCAGAGGTAGGTGGAATTAGAAACTTTAAAATAATATACAATTAAGAGACTTAATATTTATGTACCTTTTTAAATAATAAGTAATCAAACAGAATAGAAACAGCACTGGTGAACAAATAACTTTGTATAATAATCAGCGCATGAAAACTCTTCAAACTACACGCATACGAACAATAATTAAGACGCCAACCAAAAACTATCGTCTTCTGTTTTTTCTTTCTTTTGTTTTTTTCTCATTCTATCTTCAAAGCTCATAATCAAAAGTATATTTACTCGATGTTGCCAACAAAACTTTAATTTTTAAGGGTAATAATTTGAGGGAATATTAAAGTTCGAGTTGACCAAATAACCTGAAAGTGTAATTTTATTATATCAAATTCGCTTTGTAGTTTTTTTATGTAAAATCATAAATGTCATGGAACAATCAGATATAACAGCTGATCGCGGTCCGTCATGACAGATTATCTCTACACTGCGCCGAAATATATGATACATAAATATTTTGCAAATACGGCTTATTCTGGGGTAACTCATAATTTACTCTATTAAAAATTAAATACAAAAATAAAATATTTAAACAATATGGTATTTACAAATATACTCTCCCTAAATGAACCATTACTTTAAAAATGTAATATTATTTTTCACATAAAACGACGTCAGTAAATTGGATAGCGTAATAAATATGGCGGAGACCGAATTTAAACAACCCATCAATGATTTTATGATCCAAAACTATAAATGTCTTAGATTAAGTATGCTAATATAATGAGCAAACTTATGCTAATTTTATATATATATGCGAATACAATTCTGTTGGGTTTAATTGCTTGAACAAGCCTTCTCATTTAAAAGGTTTTTAAGCCGTTTTTTGTTGTGCTTTTGTTTCATTGAAAACTATGGCTACCAAGTAGTTTTGAAAATAGAAGCCCCTTATTCGGGTACAATAAATGTGAATTAAATCACTCAAAGGGTTTCGTCGAAGTTTAACGACTGATACGCAATGCCATTACTGCACTCGACTGCTGAATGTACCTATAAAATCAGGGAAAGTCTCAGAATAACATCAATGGATATCTGTAATTCAACTTTAAAATAAGATTGAAGCTCTACACGAGGTGGATAGTAGACGCAGTGTTATCACTGACGACTAATTGACATGTCATGTAAGTGTTATTTTCTTACCAAATAATTCAAGGTAGGACACTAAAGAATTTAATACTGCTTATGTAATATCGAATTAGTATGGAATGTGATGTTCTGAAATCTAACTAATTTCTTATTCTGATTGCTAAGTAGTAGTGTATAGACTGATACGAGTTTTATTTATACAATTTTGTAAAGATGGAGCCGCGAGCGAAGCTAGTACAAAATTATTCATGGATTTATAGATGGGTGCATGAAAGAAAGTTAATGGACAAAAACCTCTTGCAGGGGCGCGTTCTGGGATCTATAATTTTAATTTATTGGTAAACTCGTTATCGAACTATAAATTTTTATAAAAGTAAATTTACTTTATAGGAAGTTTAGTAATAATTTTTAATGTTTCTTTTATAAAAGGTTCTTTTGACTGGTGCCTTGTTATAATTAGTCCTGTGTTGTTTTTATTTTTTGTAATTAATAAACTTTCTCTTTGCCTGTAAACTATGGAATGTGTAATTATTTTGGGTGACTTTTATAAATTGTCTATTTTTTACTTTCATATTATTTTTAATTTACAATTGAAGTTTATTACGATATCGTTTTTATTTATTGATGTATTAATAATCATAAAGACAAAATTGGTAGTCGAAAAAATAGATTTCAAGGCTATTACGAATACAACCTGAGTTAATTCTTGTCACAATGAAAATATCTTGATAAGGCTTTACTGTAGGCGTGGTTAAGGATCAAGACCGTTTCGTCAACACCTCTCACTTATAAAGTATAGATATTATTAACATGTCTGTCAAATTATACGATAATCGCTCTCTGATTCTATTACCTACGAGCTACATCTTAAATCCGACTTATAAGGGTATTGTCTCAATACAAAATGGTAGGCGATTAACTATATAATTATAAATATTATTTATTTAATAAACAACAGCTAGGGTATTAAAATATTTGTTATATGATATAAAATACCAAAAGAGAATCAATAATAATCAATAATCAAAAAAAGGGCTTCAGTTATGATCTGCTACAATTTGGGAATCATTCGACGCTATCTATGTATGTCACTTTTTAGCCTGGTTTAGTATTTGCTAATTTTTTAACGTAATTTAAACCTATATTTTACAGTCACCTACACATGAGTATCTAAAATACCTATCCAATCCATCAATACCTATTAGAGCAGCATGGTGGTGTATGGCTCTACGTCTCAATTATACACGGGAAAATAAAGTTATCCACTGGTTCATTAAATGACGGCAGCTTACACATTACCTATAACACGGTGATCATAGTTACTGTCGCTTAAGTTTGCATATTTTCGTAACGTTCAACGTTTTCGGCACCAGCGATGTTATGAAACAACTCGCTTTACTATAGAACCCTGTCTCAACATAAGTACCTCTCGGTTCTCGACAAAGAGCGGCCATTTAGGAATATCAATTTAACGAATTTATTTTAACCTGTGGCCGCCGTTTATAACTAATACACCCAGGTGTTCCCATGATGAGTGGAACGGGCATCCCGAGATCTGCGCTACCATTACTTCGGATTATGACATAAATATTTATTAGCGCAATAAATACATGGAGAAACGCTCTCCCGCTTGGAATTATCCCCAACTTTATACCTAGCGGGCCAATAAAGGTTATGGCCTCTGTATGCAAATGTCTAGGTGTTAGGAAGAATAAATTTGTATGGAAGTCTATTAGCTGCAAATATTTTCCGAACTTTATTGTATCTTCCGCTGCACTCGTCGCGTTTCGTGAGTTGCCGCAGTCAATTTTTGTTTTTATGAGTTCAACCTCATTGATTTTTATTTCCAAATTTATTTCCCGTTGAAAATTTCGTAGATTCATATCGAATGCAGTATTTGTTATAATATGATATGCAGTATAATAACAAGTTCTTATCTTTTTGTTAGCGAAAATAATGAAAGGAGAACTTTTGCCACAAATATTTGTTATATCCGCAATAACAATTACATTACCCAAATTTACGCAACAAAAATCTATTTTTGAAGTTTTAAGCCCTTATCACTAGAGCATTATGATGTATGTTGAGCTTTTTTAGTTTTGAGCAACTGTCAAGCCTTGCCAGAGGCCTCGCAGGTAATTTAAAAACATTCGACTATGCCTACAACAATCAGATTTGTAACAACGTAATGGCTTCTCTCAATTCAAAATCAAATTCAAATACTAAAGTAAATATACACTAAATGAATGTCAAACTTACAATGTAAAGTCAGTTCATCGGCTTTGAGCGCCCTTTGACTAAGGTTGACGGGGGGAAACAATCCGACGGAATAAAACTCTCGGCAATGTTGCCCTCACTCAATAGTAGGTATACCATAAAAAGCCTCACCGACAAGAAAAGTATGGAAGTTATATAAAATAGTTTGTGGGATAAAAAAGAGATAAATCATCCTATATTTTCAATATGACAAGATTAAATCTAAACTAACGATACAATAAACCACAGAACCGTTCCACCAAAGGCTTGAAAAAGCGCATTCGATTACGGCACTTAACAAACACTCGTTAATCCAACTCAGACACTAATAACGTAGCGGCGAAGATTAATCGTCCAGACGCAACTAATAGAATATTCTGTCACACACGCAACCTGCGAGTTATTATAAAATTGAAGCACGGTGTGATAAATTAGCCTTATCCGTCACGATTGGTCACGGAAGTCTTGGTCGCCTTACGGACTTCGTGTTAAGGATTTTTCACACTGCCATAATTTTGTTTATAATGACGCTTATTTTTTATCGATTTTGTTAATGTCGTGTTACAAGATCAAATAAGCTTGAACGCCATATACATACATATATATATTGCGTTCAACCTCAATTATTGACATCATATCTTAGGTTGTTTTTGGGTGCATTGCTGGAGGACTAAGGTCATAGGCATAATTAAAGCACTCTTACGGAGGCTTTGGATGGTTTGAAGGTACAAAAATATATAAAGACTATTTATTTTATCCCCAAACTTAATAAGGCCGCAAGAAAGTCAATATTCTAAACGCTTACCAAATCAAATCAAATCAAAATCATTTATTTCAGAAAATATAAATAAACATACAAAAAGGTATAATTGAGTACACAGGCCCATAGTATAAAAACATTACAGACTAACATACATGCTGAATATACTTATAACTACGTCACGGTTTCTTTACGACGTGAGGTACAGGTCCCGTGACTCCCGGAGATCGTCGCATTAGTACATTAGAAATTATATAAACAAATAAGTTATTTTTACCAGTAAAATCGTTAAATTTAAATTCAAATATTTTATTTCATAATATGGTAATTACGTACACTTAATGAATGTTTAAGTTATACTTTATATTGCCATGACTAAGGTAGTTTGTATTGCACTTATAAAGTGTACCCTGAAACAACAGGTATCCAACCAACATCAAAAACTCCACGACGGTTTATAAGAATGACTGTGGTACCAGGTTGTACTATGGTTCTATCATCAAGAATATGATGTAATGAAGTGTTGCAAACATACCTTGTCTAGTACAATTGGTCATGGTAATTTTGCTCACCGTGGAAAACCCGCTGTAGTACTTTACATTTTTTGTTATTTATGTTTCACATAAGATTTTCTAGGTTATAGAAAATTTACTTGCCAAGGTCTGGTTGATGTATTTAAACTTCATGTCATCAACTGTAACTAAGCAAAACTAAATTTATTATAATCCCTACTAATATTATAAATGTGAATGTAAGTTTGTTTGTTACGCTTTCACGCCAAATTTACTCCACCGATTGTCATGAAACTTTGTACACATATTCTTAGAGGTATTAAAAAGGACATGATTGTTTGAAAATTTAACAACTCCAAAGCCTTCAAATTAATATGTTATTGGCTATAGCTTCAGCTGTTTTAATTTTTTATATGTCATGTTATTTGTGATCTTTGATATTTATTTAAGGGCTTCAACGCGAGCGAAGCCGCAGAAAAAATTTAGTATTACATATGCCCTTTACTAATAACAATAATTTGAATAAATTTGAATGTAAATTACCATACCATATATTGTTGAAAATATTATATTAAAAGTAATATATGTTATCTTAATATATATATTTCTTGTGTGCGTGTGTATGTCACTGAACTCTTACTAAACGACTGGACCGATTTTGACGAATTTTTTTATGTGTGTTGTAGGGGATTTGAGAATGGTTTATATTAACAATTTGGTCCACTGGAA
>DWON01005920.1:0-14402 GCA_018251015.1 Phocides pigmalion okeechobee
CAAGGCACTGAGCATCATGGTAGAGAAGACTAGGAGTCTTGGCCCAATCAGTTCTGCCGCAGTGCCACCAATGAGGCATGTTATCGCATACCCCCAGAAGTACCCCGACAGTACGTACGCTTGCTGCGGAGCCGTCCATTCGAACGTTACCACGCCTTCTGGCTGGAAGGGAAGCGGGACAAATAAATTTAAGAGACAAAAAAAGCAAAGGTTCATGGGCACAATACATTTAATTATTTTAAATAAATCTGTAGTTACTAAATCAAACAAGTAGATAGAGTAAATCAGACAAGTATCCCATTAAAGAACTTAGCCTAGTTTGTATCAGAATGGCAGTATACAAGTTTTATATTGAATAACACTCCTTAAAATATAGCAATAAGCTATTTACAGTCTTATATTTGTTATCATTATTATTATTATATGTATTAATAAAATCAATTCTTTATAAGATGCTATCCTATATGAGTATTTGTTAAAATATAGGTAGGTATATGATATAACTTCCTTATTTTATTAAAGTGTCTCATTAATAGCTTACTTTTACTAAAAGGTAAAAACATTTTTTATCATTATGTACGTACTCATTTAAAATTATGAAACCACAAGTATTTTCGCAAGTAAATCCTCAGGCTTTTCAGTAGCAGTCCTATGATCAAATTATGACATATTTGTATGAATTCAACAAAAAGTGGTAAAAACTTTTTTAAACAAAAAAACAACGTCTTTTAATGAGACAATAGATTGTGCTCAAGGTTGCACATATGCTCTTCTTCAGTACCATAAAATGGTGTAAATCGATGCGACGCGGGTACCATGGACACATACATAACGACGAGAACCAGGACTGACGTCAGACTTCATGGGTTTTCCGCTTGATCGGGTATCGAAGCCGGGAATCAACGTGACAGACCGGCATATGGTAGGTGTAAATATCAGTGCGTCTTACTTTAAATATACAGTAAATACCTGTCGCAACTGCCTCTTTGTGATGATTGTTGTGGTCTCGTTATACAACGAACTGTCGTTATTCGCGATGGCCTTGCATTCGCTTTTCACTCTGTGAATAACAATGGAAAAGTATGAATATTTTGCAACGCTATGGTATTCTCATCGCATTATTATAATATAGTGTTACGTGAATTGTTCGTTCAAGTAAGGTTTGCCGTTACTATAAGGAACTTGAACAAAATTTGGGTTGCCACTTATAAATACCTAATTCAGCCCTAAATTTTAAACCGATTCTTTTGTTTTCAAGTATTATTCATAATCAATTAAATCCAAATACTTATCTAAACTAGCACTGAAAAAAACTTTCAGTAAATAATGTGACCCATAGATTAGAATTGAACGTGTTGTTTAAGACTATATTTCGCTGCTGTCAATGAACATCTATATCTAATAGACTTCAAATATAATAGAAGCTTTTTTAAACAATAAATTACAAATAGATCGACACACCATAGTGGGAATTTTTTTCTTCAAAGCAAAGCTTACATAAGACATAACTTTACATGCATTTCGGTAAAAAGTTTATGGACTAGGTTATAGATATCCATGGACAGTAGTAACCACTTACCATCAGATAGACTGCATTTTCGTTTGCTACATGCATTGTACAGAAATACACAAAATAATAATATCTCCCTCAATTGGATTTCAAAACTACTTGAAGTCTTTACTTATAGTATTCTGGTCAGTCTCTTAAAGATTTTATTTAACTTAATTGAAGGTAAACATGACCCAATTGTCTCCCTCACATATTTTTACAACAACGCAAATATAAGTGTCGTGCTCCAAAAGAACATTGCGTAAAAACCGGTTATTCCTGTTGCAATCATATTGTTATGGAGTGTCGAGAGAAATTTGATGCGGCAAGAAAATCGATAGCACGCATGTGTATCGAATCGATGCGACATGTTTCTGCAACTGGTTCCTGTGGAGATCACGTGCCGGCCGCACGTTTTGATTTCAAACCACATTATGAGACTCTTGATATTTTTAACTCAATGTGCCAAAGACGAATAATCTGTCCATATCTACCTACAGGAATAATAAAATTATAATTGATCGTTGTGGCAGATATATAAGAGAAACTTTTATTACGCGCGTTTATTAACGCAATAGAATCAAAAACAATAGTTGTTAGAATTTTATATGCATGTTGGATTGTCTGTTTGTCTGTGCGGATGTGCGTTTATTGCGGTTTTCCCTATTATATCTCAGGATGCTTCACTTAACATTTAATAATCCTTTCATTTCAATCGGTCAATAAATGCAAAAAGTTCTGTCAATTTTAAAGTTATGAGTACAGTATATGAGAAGTTTTTGCTGTTAGAAAATCTAGAAGCCAGAAAATTGAAGCCGACGTAAACGCAGTCTCAGTTAACAACTAAGTTTTATTCAAATATCGACTTCAAAAAAATATAATCTTTTATTTTATTTTATCTTAAGTATATTCATTTATTACAAATGTATTTACATTGATTATATTTTCCTCATAGATATATCACTGAATTGTAAATTAAACTTAACTAACTCCAACACAAGATTAAGTCCCTTATTTTTCAACCTCACCTTCACTTTAAGGTATTTTTTGTTCAAAGAAATAAGACTAAACAGGAGCTATATCGTTCCCATTAATAGATTTTTTTCTAAATCGGACATAAATATAAAAACAAGTAAAATTGAACATAATTGAGAACCTCTTTCTGTTTTTAAAAACATCACGAACGACAGAAAATTAGCAATTATTAAATAATCGATAACATGTAGACGATTAAGTTTACCAGCTTTACATAATATATTTAATTGTCGTTACGTTAATTTATTTTTCCAATTATTTAAAAATAGTCTGAATTATGATAAGGAAACTATGTATATATTATGTTAAATGTCATTCTTCTATATTTTTTCTTTTGACCTAATAACGTAGTGTTGCGAAATTGGCATGTGGAATAAAGAAAATGAAATATTTCTTTCTCTTTTTTATATAATAAAAAGATATAGTTTTATATGTCAACATAATTACACAAGTGTTGTTTTAAATCGTTTATCTTCAAATTAGTCTTCAGTGTCTATGTATACACGTTTGTATTCAAATTGAACAGGATAAAGCAGCATGTAAAAACTACACAAAAAATCATCGCGTCATAATAATCATAATAGGACGGGTTATTTTTGTTACCTTAAGAAAAAACTTGAACAATTCATATAACATTAAGGATTAATACTCATATATAAATTACATTATATTGAATGTTAGTACATGTTGTAAGTAGTAAATACACATGTGTGTACAGTGTACCATACTGACATTGAATAATTTGCTTTACATTTTTTTTTGTGGAAGAGTAAGAAACGGGCATGCAGGCCACCTAATGTTAAGTGGTCACTGCAGGACATAAGTACGGACGCACGTTCTTCTCATGACATTCTCTCATTATAAATATACTCCTTTTGAACTTCAACAGTCCACAGTTCACAGTTCCACAATTGACGGCCGCAGTTCTACAGTCGAGTAATTATATCGCGATGCCAACCATAACACCCACAAAGCATAATTGTCACAATGTTGACGTATAACTTACAATCAAAAATGTTTAGAAAATATCCGACCCAAGATAATGTTATTAAAAGCAGTGATTTTTGACAACTGTATTTGATCTTTTGTTATTGTTAAGTTACATGTCATCTATAATTTATACTTAATTCCATATTTAGTTCTTTTAAGTGCGATAATTTCTTTTCAAAAATAAATAGAACCAAATCCCTTCATAATAAAAAGTAAAAAAATATGTGATCAAAGTTAGGATCAATACTTATATTCCAAATTTAAATCTCATTTCTGACCTCTATAAAAGTAATTTGCATGAAAAATGTAAGTTTTTTCCTCATTATTGGGGAACAAAGGTTCGTTTTTCGAATAGGTGGAATAAAAGACTTTTCCATGTCTGTTAATAAATAACAGACGTAACAAACTTAAAAATCAACCGAATTTAACTCCTACTTTTTTCAAAGTTTAAAAGTACCTAAAATGCCACCCCAGGAGTAGGTCTGAGTCGCTAAGATGATTATTTATGCATTCCCACCGCTTATAAAAACTAATATATTGTAATATTATTCAGATTTCTGAGATTGCATGCGGATAGTCGATTTATTTGAAGCTGCCATTAAATAGAGCTGACCTTGCTAGTAAGTAATAAAAAGGTAGCCAAATAGTTTTCTGAGACTTAGAAAATTTTATACATGTCAATGACATTATACCTTTTTATCTGTAATAATTAAAAACAGCTTTCGCTCTCAAATTTATCAAAAATCTTTCATTCGTATCCAACATAACTGATTTTGAATTTTCAATATTTTAATAATAATATTAACTGAAGTTTTTAAGTCAGTTACATTGTACTAAAATTATGCAAAATAAATATGGTGCTTAAAACGTGTACTTACAATGATAATTTTACAAATATTGATAATGTTTTAATATAAAAAATGTGTTATAATTTGATTCAAACTCGATTGAAAAAATATATTTACTTAATATCTATTGGTCAATTTACTTTTTTGTTTATATTATAAAAATGTTAACGTGATGTTAATTTTTAATGTTAAATATGCAACATACGAGTACGTTTTGATGGTTACTCTAGCTGTGGCCGACTCTCGCGTGTCGCTTGAATAGTTTCAGCTCATTGCAATTGTATTTATACTGTAAACATTCTTAGACTTTTTATTACTAGAATAATATTAATCTAGTAGTCGACATTACAATCTGTTGATGATTATAATACTTAATTCAAATTGTTAGCGTGGGAACGTACGTACGTCCAATAATGTAAGTATCAATTGTATTCCTACTCTGAACTCAAGTACCTCAACATCATGTAAAATTAAAAACGGTATTTAAATAATAGCTGTAGTTGTATTTAAGAAATAAAGTTGCAAATTATTGTCTGGGATTTCCAAATATTATTACTATTATTCGTTTGCTACCAATACGTATAGATCTATTTTAATTTCAGACTGACTGTTTCCTTGTATCCTATATAAGTGCTAATGAGAAAAACAGATAAATAGAATTTTACGGGATTTATAAAAAACAACCTACCTTTCCTCGCTACTAAGACGCTTAGACACCTAGTAATTGTATAAGCAATATGCCTAGCCTAAGTAAAGTAGAGGTGTCTGAAATTGATAACTTTCGGGTTTTAAAAAAAAGATAATAAGGAAATTAACAACTTGTAATTTTATTTTATTAGTAAGTATGACATTTTACAGAAACTATTCAACACTATTTAACACCGAGTAGGGTAGTTAAAATTTCTCTATCCATTTCAATAGTTAACATTGTTTATGGAAACCAAGAGAATAGCTGAACATTGTGGCAACAGCCTAGCCTGTGTAAGAATTAAAAACCCAAGCAATCATTTTGATTTATATGAATAAGGCCATTGCGACGGTAAAATGTTAGATGGCCTTGTGTGAACCTGAATCGTTAGAAACAAAACATCTTAGCATATTGCACGAACAAAAACTAAGAAGAGGTTATATTATATCGCAGAACGCTCCATCAAGGTTGTCAACCTTGTATTTTACGCAATATTTTTTTAGGTAATTGATATTTGAACTTATATAGTTGGAGCCCCAACAATGAGCAATATTTCAATCTCTACATAAAGTCTTCGGCCGTTACTTTTACCTACACTATCTATACTACATAATTTTTTTAAATAATTTGAAAACTTGGCAGTATAGAAATATTCTATTGATTTTCGTTTATTTACTATAATATAGGAATACGATTATTGATCCCATACAAGAATTACTATTAAAGGTCAATAAACCTTTATTGACTATTAATTTCCGTAGTGTAATTTTATTTCATTTGGTAGATGTTTGTAAATTTTAATAGCCATAGAATGGGGTTTTTGTGAATCATAATTATTTTATTTGCTAACAAAATACATCAGGTCATTATTATCTCATACAAAATTATTTGTGATTTATAGTTTCTGGTCCAAAATAATAGGATATTGCCAAACACAGTTATATAATTCAAATACACAAAGACACGGTTAAGTTAGTATATTATACGATTGTCTAGGATGCTGTTTCAAACTTTCTTTTTTACACAACATGCGCGAATAGCATCCATCTTAGAGAAACAGTGGGACAAAGATCATTGATGATATAATTTAATTTTATGGACCAAGTCTAGTAACACTAGTAAGTATAACCTAGTCTGACGATGTAATATCGTAGATATAACATTTGTCTGTGATTTTTTATACCTTTATTTTTTATATCTTATATACTCAATCCATGTACTTTGTATCGTATATAACGTGAAGCTCTTAAGCGCTTGCAGTCCACTTGATGTTACGTGGTTTTTTCACCTTACGTAGTACTACAACCACATTTTACACCGGACAGTTCCTAGAATGAGGGAGACGGTCATAATCTACAACGAGGGTCAAATACCTTCCGTTTTTAAAATTAAATTTATATTTTACGGAGAATTCTCCGGAAAAAATATCCTTGCGTTATATTTTGCGATCAAATCAAGTAATTATGTATTCTTAACTGTTCTTATATATTAGTTTTGGAAATTATTATTTTATTCATAGTTTGTTATACTAACGAAGTTGTGGAAGAATCATCGGGCACCATGGCAATGATGTTGACACTCATGTTGACCCTCATCATATAGTTGACCCAGCAAGCGAAGAACATCAACAAGGCAATATTGAACCGCGCAGGAACTGCGTCTGAAAATAATAGTAAAATAAAAATTAGTGAGATAACATATCTAGGTAAAATTTGGTAATGAGCTAAGGTAAGGCTATGGGATCACGTAAGTAAATTGGAAAACGTATAGTAATTAGGTTAAGTCAGGTAACTGTTTATAACCAGTTAAATAGGTAAGGTTAGGTAATAAGATAACGTTAAGTATTTAGATAGCGTCAGATAATTATGTGAAATTATATGATATTTGATATGATGTCTACATCACCGTTCCTTAATTCACCACTTGCTTGAGGGTAAAGTTACATAGATTCAACTGGGATCTAGGCATTTCTACATGATTCGATGTACGCGATATTAATTACTTCATACGCAGTACATGTACAGGACATGTACGAACATCCACGTGACGTGTTCCTAGAAGCCTCTATATGGCGTTACAACTTAGAAGACGCCAATAGAAAAATATAATAAGATAAGACAAAGTATGATGAGGTAAGACATTTTAAGCTATAACGGTAAAATACCTATTATTATTTCTCTCAACCAATATTCGGCTCCGATCCACAGTCTAACAGAATTTTAAAATTTTAATAATTTATCAAATAGGTATTTAAGTTAATAAATGTGGTAAGAACGGACTTACTAAAAAACAGCAAATTATTAATCAAGTTTAGGTTAAGTAAGAGTTTGATAGAAAATTTGCAATGAATTAAATGAAGCAGACATACATGTTTTTTAATTAATTCATTCTTTTGATATCAAAATAGCAGTGACTAGAAAACCTTATTACTAATTCAAGACCTGTTATGGGATTATAGCAAAATATAATCATATTTTAGTTCACGGTCAGAATGATTTCGACGACTCGCCAATGTTGAAACGTGGTTCATCTCAACACGGAAACAGAGGCTTTAGTATTAGCAAACATTCGCAATGAAGCCAAGTGCACGACCTCGTGAAACCTGAAAGCATGTTCGCGGAAGATAACTTTCGAGCACAATGTCAATATCGGAATGACGTTGACAAAGAACGCCTCAGTGACCATAGGACCGGCACTAACATGCTTGCGCATTGAAGTTGTCAATAATGTTGTCAATGCAGTCATTAGTCTTGTATTTAACGTACCGAAATTTAAGCAACAGTGATAGTTTTAATGATAAGTTTCGTGCAATACGTCAATATTAGCAAATGAGGGCTATTACTTTAAGGGCTATGCCATCATATTTTCTAACCAACATGTAAAAGTATCATTTAGCCGTACGGCATGGATTTATTGTGGAAATTAACCTACACAATAACGTAATTGTCGTTGATTAGTGCTAGGTAGCAATTACTTAACCGAACAAAATGTTAAAAATGAAAGAGATACTCATAAAACTGTGCTTAAAACTGATATTAAAGTTTATTATAATGAGTTTAAAACGTGCTGAAATATATTTTCTTACATTCCAATATGTTTTGTTAAAAATATCTAAGCATTTTTAAGAGTCATAGTAAAGAGGTTCTAAATATTTTACAAAAAACATTTAAGTTTTATTAATTTAATGAATTCTTAGTAAAGTAGATACTAATATCAATTTCAAATTGGAAATTTGCACTCATTAGAAATTAATACGTCAATCATAGCAGAAAATTGCATGACATGCTTGGACAATGTGGCATAGGTCCTATTGTATAGCTTAATAGACCCACAAAAGTCGTGACTAAATGACTAATGTATATGCTGTTTTAGATATATTATGAAGCAATCTATATATAAATAAGAAATTGAGGCGACCGGAAAGCGAAAGCCGCCTTTCGACATTGAGCACTTGATCTAAACTAGTTCAACCGAAATATATCTCGAGGTGTAAGTGAAACTGTAACGTTAAACAAGATCATTGGTATTTTGATTTATTTGCATGAATACCTGTGTTCTGATTACTCATGCGAAAAGTTTAGCTATAACGCGCTTGAAATGTCCGTCCGTCATTTTTATGTTAATGATTTTTACTAACAAGACACACGACCCTACCTTATTAAATCAGTGCCTACTAGTTTCGTTCATAACTTTCCTCAATCAACCTCAAAATACTTACAGTACTTTAATTAGTACAATAAATTAACAAATAATAAAGATCACATGTGACGTAGATAAACTATATAAAGTGAAGGTAAAAATAAATGATTACGGGCATTGATTTGATTATATCAATCCGGTGTGAATGAAAGTTCGATGCCTTGTCAACAAATTTAAATTTTTACTTCATAGTCGTTCTCAAAAACTATTTAAAGCATTGTTATTTCTACAAACTCAAAATGTTCCTTTCGTGCAGTTACAATCTATTCGATTTAAATCAAATTATTTTGTAGATAAGTACATTTAAGTTCTGCTGATTTTAAAGAATATTACCCAAAAACCATTTTCCTTAATTAACTTTAACATTCATAAGCAGATAAATACTTCTGCGGATTGGTTAGCTAAGGTTAGGAAACTGCAAAATTATTCTAAATTTATTGGCAAAACGTTTTGCATAATCTATTGGTGGATCTATGACGTTAGGTATACTTATAAGGAAAAATTACAATAAAAATAACAAAATTCAAAAAAATGACATCGGCCTTCATTATCGTCAATGATTTATGGAATGAATTAATTAATTCAGTCATTTGTGTATGATATCATTCTGTATTATGACATTCCTGCTAGAAGATTTTCAAGGCAGGTTATCTTACTTAAAATGTTATTTACACGATACTGTGGTATTATTCTTAAGGTCCTACATACAAAACTGAGTCTTAAGTAAAAACCAACACATTGTGTGAATGAAATAATTGGACATTTTATTGGACATTAAAATTTTAAATGTGTGTCTTATAGTTTTTAAATTACGGCGTAGGAGTTGGAAATAGCTCCAGATAGTTCGCGCTGTTACCCATACTTTAGTAGGCTGTATAACCGTGTGTTCATATACATATTTGTATGACATTCATTGATTGGAAAATACCACGTAAAATGTAAATATTAAACTGGGTTACATAATCACACATACTTTAACAACACATACAAATTATATCCCCATTATTTCACGCAGGGCGTACTTATCACAGTCGTCGGTCGCGCACAATCCATATGATTGCAAGGCCTTTGTTGAGCTGTTTTCATTGTTCACCATAAATATATACCCAAGAACTACATACATAAAAACGTATAATTATTTAATTGCGACGATCTAAAACCTTACTTAGAAGGTAGAACTGTGTATGTTTGATAAATGTAGGAGATAGAAACATACATTGTTGTTTAAATGCATTTTTGTTTCGCGTTTACCTTATGTACGTTAAAATTGAAATACACTGCTATATTAAATACCTAGGTACTATGTACAATGCACATTATGAAAATAAAACTGATTTTTATAAAACAATTTCGCATCTTTAATATAAATTTACAATACCTATAAATACTATATTATACATAATTTTCATTACACACCAACATATATTTTAAAGCTATTACATGATACTCTACTAAACGAATTCCATCAAAATTTAAATGTTATCCACGACAATGCTTTGACAAAGAAACTCTTTTTGTAACAATAACTATTGAGATAATTACACCTAATCCGCGTATTATTTATATCGGTCTAAGCCTATGTCAACCTAATTAATAAAATGGTGACAAAGCTGCGAAGTACAATTCGTAATTAAAATAGATGTTCAATACCGTTGTTAAATGAGATAATTATGTTAAATTATCTCGAAATCTTTAAACAATATTCACATACACACATAGATGCTTATTTTATTCTATTTAAATGTAAAACTATAACCGTCTAACGTTATCATCGGTAAAGAATTCATGTCGTTGAATTAAATTCTATTTCTAGACGGGAGGAAAACAAGTTAGGGATCTGCGTTGCGGAATAAGAAAAAGAGAACAGGTAAGGTTAATGGCAGCTGAGGGTTTTTTGTGGAATGTTACAGTGCAAGATTGTTGCATACGCGTTTTCTATTTATCACGCGTATTGCTTGTTGCCAACGTACTAATTGCCACGAAGTTGCCATTGAAATACCTAATATTTCCCAAATTTTAAGGTTTTTAATATGTTTTCCCATAAACAGCTAGCCTAAAATGCCGCTACATATAACTATCCTGCTTATTAAGTAATGGAAATTATAATAAAGGAATTATTTAATTATTGTTGCTATCAGAAAAGTCATTAAGTATGGTGCCCGTTATGTAAATGAACTTTTTTTAAATAAAAGTTAATGTTCGTATCATTGTCTATAATGCGAAACAAAATTATATAGAATACCAATTGTATTGATGGATCGATATAGTTTGGTTCTCCCAACGAGGTGGGAAGTAAAGGTCGTTACCTACTTGTATTAACGACTGTCTGCAAATATTTGTGTAACGGTAAGATAATACATATCAGTGCCTTCTGGAGGAGTCGGTGTCCGGAGTGCGTGTTGCGGTGAAAGTGCAAGAATGCAGGTCGAGGCGCCGCGGCGACGCCAGGATCCGCAACGGCGCCACCGCTACGGCAACCGCGACCAGCTCTAGGGTTGCCAGTTACCGGGAAATGCAGGAAAACTTTCAATTTCACTGTTTATATCGTGTATAATTACGTGGCCTAACACCGCCTTGAAAGTGATCAATTCTTGCATTTTAGTGGATAGATTAGCTTTCAGATTGTCGCATTTTTCATTATTAGTATTAAGTAAAAAATTAAAAAAATAAGTATTGTTGCAGTATAGGCACAAAAACCTGATTCCATTCATTTAAGTCTGTAAAATAAATACCAATTACTTAATAAATGCATTTGACTTTTTGTCAAAAGTATGGTGGTTACTTAAAACACATGCACCAACATGCAATGTTCCAAAAATATGATAAACAAAAAAATAATGTCCTTGAAAAAATATGACAACCCTAGCTACTACTTCGTCTCCGTACAGACACCTTTCCCGCTTGGCATTATCAATTAACTGACAGATATCGAACGATCCGAACTTTCGAGGAACTTAATAAACGTAACCTAACGGTGAGCTCTACTTGTTCGGTGCTTCATACATGTCGCTTATTCATATCATATTTGCATAATAAACACCAAAAAATAAAACGTGCGCAAGTTTCAATATAATATTATAAATTAATAAGTTTCCTTGTGTTACAATTTGTATATTAAAATTCTAGTACTTAAATATATATCTTCATCATCATCGACTCATTACTGTCCCACATAGATCTATCTTCGTAGTCTATGTCTATAGTCTACGTCTATGAACTCTAAGATAGTCAAGTGAATATTGGTTGACTTCATACCTACATCGTTGAGGATTTTATGAAGGATCATGCAGGTTTTCTTACGATGTTTTTCTTTACCGTTAAATAAACTGATAATTAATTTCTAAACCCACGTAACTTAGAAAAATCAGACGTGCCTGCCAGCGATTTAAACTCGTCTCACACGAATCAAGCGGAATCTTATCACTATACTACGTATATTGCCAATATATTAACGATAACAAAAATAACATATGCTGTGATGTTACCTATTTGTATGTAAAAGGTATATCCGAGCGATATTGAAAGTCATAATTGGTACCAACAATAATAAAGCTACAATCCCTTCATATGTGAGTGACTTGGCAATCGTAAGATTTTTCCATCTAACTAGTCATCTCCCGTAGTATTGCCCGCGTTTAAAAACTCAAACCATGGGGTGGTTAGCTATTAAGAAGAAACCATCCGCCTGCATCTCATGTCTTCTTTCTCACTTTGTGTACCTTCTTACCTAATAATGAATTGTGATTGTTCTTCTTCTAAGAATCATAGCATTAAGTTGGATAACTTTTCCTGAGTGATTAACTAAAGTTCCTCAGTACTTGGTCAATCTTAATGAATAGTGCAAATAATCAGATTGAATGTACAATTGATGTACATGATTTTATTCAATTTCCCAATTTTAATTTCTTATATTTGCAAACGTTTATTTGATATACTGTTTATAATGTAACGTAGATAGTTAAATCTACGCATCTACATTATGAAGTCGAGAGCAATTGATAACAATTCAAATGAGACAACCTCACCAGCTCGACCCACAAATCTTACCTGACAAGCGAAATTATTTCTAAAATGGAGAGATATACATGTCATATTCGCTTATACAATTTCGACCACAAATGGTAAACTATTTGAACTACTGTACATGTGGAAATCTAAAGAATAAACACATCCACTGCTGGTATTAACTTAAATCATTATGATTTATGCACGTATATAATTATAACGCTGATAAAAATAGATTTATATCAGGTTCTTATAACCCAGTAGCAATTACTAAACTATGGTGTTGAAATAAATGACTACTTATTATAAAATATTTTTATTGAAATACAAGTTTTAAGCAATCAACGTTACGGTTGGCTACTCATGACGGTATCATTGAAACTTGGTATTTGTTAGTTTATCAATACAAAATTGATAAATCGCACTAAACCTAAATACGTAATTATATTTTTCATCCACCCATCTTACGTTAGACAAGACCAAAATCATATTCAAAGACTTAATGAGAATGAAATATCCATGTCACATATATAACGGTAGTTGTTGACGACACTCCTCTCGAAGTCGTTGACAAGTACCTGAGCTTAATGATTCGAATGGATAAGACCAACTTTGAGCGAAAGGTCACTGTTATAATCCAAATCGGCCAAGCTGATTTCAAGAGACTCCGAAATATTTTAAATTTGACTATTCTTGAAGTCGAAAGTATTCGAAGCATCTATGCATCAGGCATTTAAAGTTCATTGCTACACATAAACGTGATAACCCATATCAAAAAAATACTCCATTGTTTGACATAGGCCTCCTCATCAGTCTTATCCGTTCGTTATGCCAATTTATAACATTTTTTTTTCTGTACGCGTGTATGACACTGAACTCCTTTTAAACTGCTGGAGCAATTTTATAGACATTCTTTGTGTCTTCAGGTGGATCCAAAAATGATTCAGATTCACAATTAAATCCAAAATTTAAGATGCCACGCGGCTGGTGTAGCACAACGAAATTCGCGAGAGAATAATATAAGAGAACCAGATGAATAATATGGCGTTTAATAAAATGTAGTTTATATAAACGTCTCGAATACTGCCTAGCTTGCACCAGCATTGTGGTTCACATGCCATTGTGTTGCGAGATAATGAATAGATTATACCGTTATTTCATGTCGCATTTATAAAGCTAATTATTTCTCATCGAAATAACAAAAGTATTTTCAATGTTTCTCTGTTTCCCAAATTTAATTGAAGCTTACGTCAACATGGTATGGTATACATAATAGTACCTTAATTACAAAAAAATATATGATAAAAAATTGTTACCATATTATCCCCTATATGGTATATATCATCGCGGAATTTATATGTACATTTTACAATGTAGCAGGTACTCACTATTAACGTTTTTTTAATTGCCAATTTTTCGAATAATTTGCATGAGTCGTGGTCACGACTAAACTCTAAAAACTCGTTTTTAGCACCTAAGAATTTAAAACGATACATAGTAAAATTCTATGGTGAAAAATAATTGAATATAATAATAAATAATTAAAGAAACCTAAAATTAACCACAGATTGGTTCTACTCTGAAGCAC
>DWON01005921.1:0-14402 GCA_018251015.1 Phocides pigmalion okeechobee
TCACGATTAACGATTTTTGATTTTTAATTGCCGATATTTCGAACCAGTTGCATGGCTCGTGGTCACGGCGAAACTTCTAGAGAAACGCGCAAATTGTATCCCACGTGATCAACCAGAGGTGAACGGTGCTCCAGATTTTCGGCGCTCTGACATCAGTTTTGGGGGTTTGCTCCTGAGGAGGGCCTGGCCCAGTGAGGTCGGGCGCTACTGGCGGAGTTGCGTATATGTGCGCAAGCATTACAGTGACGCTAGCGCACACTGGAAGGGAGAACATCCATCAGGTTTGTAGGCGGTTGAAATTCTATATAACAATCCGTCGGCCCCTGAGGCGGAAGGTACCCGTTCTGGGTGTCACTGACGTAAAATAAACCACGTGAAGGAAGTCACGGTAGTAGCCAGTTATAATTTAATTCGTAGGTTCTTAAACTCCCCACTTGGACTTGCCGTAACAAGTTCGCTATTCTTTCTCCACTAGACAAATCGAGTGTCTATTAGATGAGATCACAATCGGCGACCAGTTTCCGCTTGTTTACATTATGGTGTTTTATACATTGTAATTATTACCTACTAGCTTTTCCCCGTGGTTTTGCAATATTGTCGATAATTTGGAATAGTTCTCAGCTGTTAGGAAGATCGTATAAATAAACAAATTTCTATTTCTTCTTTTAAATATTACTACATATAAATTATAATTCAGAAAATACTACAATACTAGATTTTTTCTAGGTTTTACTCCCACCGAACTCGATAATATAAGACATTCCAGTAAATCATGCAGCTCCATTTAATCCTATATGTAATATTTGAAGTAAATCTATAAAAATAATTAAAAAATCATACATATTAACATATTCTACTTTACACTTTTTACTTTGAAAATTCCTTTCTTAGTACTAACTAACGCTGTTTAAACATCTCTCTTCAAATTTGATAATAAGTTTATCGGTTGCGGTTATACGTTGATCGCTGGACCAGTCAGTCACCTGCCTCTTTATATATACATAATAGATAGATTAACATTTGATATTTAATAAAAATGACCTCACGTTTATCGTTAGTCATCAGTGTTGTAAGTTGTAATGGTTTTATATGCCACACTTAGGAGGAAATAGGTATCAAAAATGTTTGGAACCTATAGGAATTTGCCCACTATACCATTACCTTACCAAAACATACCACCACCGTACTAGGAACGTATTGGGATCCTTGTAACTCAGGTCCAGAATTTTGCTACGATATCTCCTGCCTATCGTAATAGACTACAAGGACCACCACTTGACACCTGGTGGTCGCCTCATTTTTAAGTGTAGTTCCTGAGTTTAACACTGCAAAAAAATCTTGTCAGTGAGTCTATTTTGTTAAAATTTCGCATGTCAAATTATTTTTAACAATTATCTGCATTTTTAAATACCTCAAGTGATTAAATCGTATCACTTTCCTTTAGTAAGTCATATCTCTACATACTATCAGATTACTGCAAAATGTACTAAATACAATGGGCACAATTTCATAAATAGGGAAAAATCTGATAAAATTACTCATAAATAGAATCTAATCTAATCAAACTCGCATGAAATAATATGTGATTTACATTTACGTATATTTTCGTTTACTTGATTGAATCAAATCTGAAGATTTCGTGAAATAAGTATAATTTTGATTTGCGCGTATTTTCGTATATCAAAAGATTGTTTTACGCGACGTACTTTGGTATAAATAAAATTATTTTGACCAACAAGGCTATCATAAAACCATCTTCTTTTGGAAGTCGGTTAAAATCCTTCATTATTCGTTCAAGTTAACTTAATTACTAAAGCTAATCCACATAAGGTGAAGCTAGTAGCATTGTAATTGAACAACGCCTTTCATAATGATAAGCCGCACACAAGATTTGCAAAACCATTAAGTATTAACTTCAAGTCTGTAGCAGAAATAGCTTCAATTTCATAATTTGAATGCAATTTAACTTTACACATATTACATATTACCCTTGCGCTCTGTGATTCTTCATCTTAATTTGATGACTTAAAGTTGGAAGGAAATAAAAGAACAATTTCAGGATGTATTACGCTTATGTATAGCTCACGCATTTGATATTAACTGCAAGGCTATAGCAGAAATAGCTACAATTTCATAATTCGAATGCAATTAAACTTTACACACAATAGGTACATATTACTTTTCCCGTGGTTTTGCACCATTGCCAGTGCTCTGTGATTATCTATCTTACATTGGTGACTTACAGTTGATAGATAGTAAGCAAAGGGAATACTTTACAATGTATCACGCTTGTGTAGAGCCCACGTATTTGATATTAACTGCAAGGCTATAGCAGAAATAGCTTCAATTTCATAATTCGAATGCAATTAAATTTTATACAAAACATTACGCTAGTGCTCTGGGATTCTTTATCTTTAATGTCGTTCAACAGATATATAGAAAATATATAAAGGTAGCTAAGAGAAAACCTCACGATGCATCACGCTTGCATAGCTCCCACGTATTTGCTAACTTCAAGGCTATAGCAGAAATAGCTTTAGTTTCATAATCCAAACGCAATTAAACTCCACACAATACGTAGCCTTTTGTTATGTGATTCTCTCTTTGATGTCTTACAGCTATATTACGCGCTCTACGAAGTCTTCCAACGTCTCCAGATAAGCCTATTTATATACCTTACGTAAAGTAAATTATGTAATCATCTATTTATATAACTTGACTACTTAACATTGTTAACGACATTAGTTCCTATAGTGTGTGAATTCTATCAAATGGTCACAAATTATCGATTTCTTGATGTGTTACTATTATATTCACATGACCATATTAAAATGCTTATAGGTATGTGCTGTTGGCGCAGACCAAACAAACAATTGTAATGGGAACACCAAACGAGCGACCACCTGGTATTAAGTGGGGCAACTCGGGAATATTTTATGTGAGGAGAGAGGCAAACGTGCAAGCAGGCCACCTGATGTTAAGTAGTCGCAGCCCATAGACATCCAGTTACAACCAGAAACACGACTGAAATCCTATCTGAGCTCGAACGTATATACGTTGCTACTCCTGAGTACTAGGATGGTCGCCTTGCTTCAAAATGTAGCAGCAACCGCACCTCTCCAACCGAAACACAAGTAATGCTTTACGGCGGATTATGAGGAGACCTGATGGAATATTTTTGTAAGGAGAGTAGCAAACGTGCAAGCGGGCCACTTGATGCTAAGTAGTTGGTGCAGCCCATGAATATCGACACACAACCTCAAACAGGACTGCAATCCTATATGAGATCGAATGGAATTGCGTGTATACTCCTCAAGACTAACAAGACAATTTCGATTGTAAGTCTACTCAGTACACGACACACGACTCGTCACGACCCTAAACAATAGAGACTTAATAAAAAACAAAATATGCATAGATTTAATAGAACCAAAGTGACTCGTAAATTATTTACCGTACCGTACCATACCACATATCATGCACAACGGTCATTATGCCATGAAAAAATAATGTTTTTATCAAGGTTCATGACAGTTTAATTTCAATTGATAGCCACCATTTGTATGAATTGTTTAGTACTTGAGTGGGTTCGATCAATTCATCCTTACAACTAGACTGTTCGGTACACGCTGCTGGTGACAAGAGGGCTGGTTCATATCTTCATAACTGCGATCGCTATTCAGCGCGGGGATGCAGCCAGCGTTCTTGCCACCATACCGATGGCCACGTACTTTTTATAAATTGTTTAGGTTATGGTTCTAATATGATTAGTTTCAAGGTATCAAATGTTATATTCATTCTCAGTCATTAAAATATTAACGATAACGAATATTTAATGTACATAATAAAATGTGCCAAAAGTTATCGCAATTCGAGCTTATCTGGCTCGTAGATTTCTTGTCTGGACTAATTGAGTGCCAGCGTGACGCACGAAAGTCTCTCACAATAAAAACAAACTAGTGAAACGTATTGTATGTCGAAAAACCAAAGTAACCACGCAATTTTAGTAGCAATCGCATATTATTTTTTCCTGGAAAACAATTTTATCCGAAAAACCCAAAATAATATTGCAACGGGATAAATAGGAATTACTAAAACAAAAACAAATCCAGAATATATTTTAACAGGATATTCTAACATATTTACGTATTACTCTTTCGAATACATAGAGTTACGTAGTCACTCTTCCTTTACATAGTTTAATGTAATATATACGTTTTACTACGGAACGGGGGCTCAAGATTAACAATTTTTTATTGCCGATATTTTAAAGTACTTGCATGGCTCGTGATCACGGCTAAATTGAGATAACGGCTAAAGTGAGTTCAGGGGAGTTAAGCCGTGACCATCTTTCCACAAAATCTGCAGTCTGTGTCTAAATTTATTGAAACTTTTTCAAGCGTTCCATGATGCCAAATAGCTTAATTAAGCTGATAGATACAAAGATAATTTCGATGTTTATTTTATTCTTTATTTTGAATCAAACAAAAAGCGTAAGATCAAAAGGCAGACTTAATGCTAGAGGCATTTCGTAATTCATGAAGGTGATTTTGATAAACTTTCATAAATTTTACTATGAAATGAATATATATATCACATTAAATAATTAATTTGGTTAATAATTAAATAAATAAGGTAAATAAACAACTTTAATAATAAGTTAAATAAATAAGTTAATACATAAGTAAAATAAATAAGTTATTAATAAATAATTTAAATGGATAAATATGTTAATGTTAAGGTACAAAAAATATTTAGTAACCAGTTTAAGAACATTATGGAAAAAGTCTCAGACAGGCAAGTTTTCTTATAGTATTTTCCTTCACATTTAAAACAAGCGATAATTTATTTCTAATACACACATATGAAAACTTAAAATATTTTACGTTCCAAGTAGATTATTTACGGAACTATGTATTTTTCAAAATTAATTATCAACCATCGAGTCGTTAGGCGTTTTGTATTACAGAAGAAAGAGAAAGACAGAAACTTTAAAACACACATATTTTCTTTCGGGTTATTTCACAATTTCGAACCCCGGACTCTCCGCCTAAAAGCCTGTGCATATCATTTAACTTTATAACTACTTATTGCACTGATTCAGTAAATACAGAATTGGATAATTTTAAAGTAATATTACCGCGGAAATTATACATTTTTACTATGTACCGGGTACTTACAATTAACGTCTTTTGATTTTTGATTGCCGATATTTCGAATCGATTATTATCGCCGATATTTTATGCAAATGGTTCGAAGTATCGGCAATCAAATATCAAATATTGTTAAGCGTGAGTACCCGGTACATACCTATATCGTATAAATCGTTTTGTATATCTGTTTGTAATCATTTTTCATTGTATTGTACTGGTACAAAGCGACCAAGTTTACTGTGATTACGTAGGCGTGTGTAGCTGTGTACGTGCGTTAAATACAGGGTCTCCCACGCTTGTTTTCACAGCATTATGTGAATGCCTCAATATATGATAATGTTGGTAAGTAATGCGATACTCTGTGGGGTGTAAACATCTAAATTGAGCACTAACCAGATTTTATAGCAGTCTCTCTATCGAAACGCGTCGATAATAGAAATCAAAATATCATTTTTCACATTGTTTTTTTATAGATTATTTGTAGATTATTCAGATTTTCTATATAAGTTAAATAGATTCTCAATAGAATTCCACTCGATTGCAGTAAACTACAGCAGACTCTTAATGAGATTCGTTTCGGAGCAGAGAATTTTTAAACACACACATTTTCTATGAAAATTAGATCTAAAAATATAAATATATTTTATATTCTATCTCATTATCTCATATCTACTTTCTTAGTTAATAAATGACTTTACTTAACTAAGAAAAACAGAATGAATTTTAGACAAATTATATTTAATACGATATGCTTTTAAAATTTATCATTTAGTTTTAATAAGTAATCTAAAGTTATATTCTGAGAAATTTATGATATGAGCTTAAAATAACTGCCAATTTGACAAACTTATTTGCTTTCATTAGATGTTTTATCTTTTAACTTGTTGCTTAAGGCTTTCTCAACATACATTATGTATTAATATTTGGACATTTAAAAATGTTTTTCGACAATTTTATAAATAGATTTGGAGGGTTTTCTAGGAAGATGAAGCCATAAGTTAACATAACAAGTTGACTCCACAAGTACACTTTATTTATCTACAAGTTCAATGAGAAATATCAGCAATTAAAAAGCGTTGATCGTGAGTACCCGATATATAATAAAATATTCTAAGCTTTAAGTATCTGTCCATCGGCAATCTACTTGACAAATGTACGATATATATTTTACTATGAAACAGGTAATCGAGATTAATCATTTTTATTGCCAATATTTACAAGCTCGTGGCTCGTGGTTACGGCCCAATGAAGTTAAGGGCTAAAGTGCGTTCAGAGGAGTTTTTCAGGACCATATAAATGCTTTGAAATATCGGCAATTAAACATCGTTAATCGTGAGTACCCGTTATATCTTACAATATATAAATTCTACGATGACATTACTTTAAGTACAGAAATATATGATAATACATACAAGGAATAATATCAAAGGACGTCTCCCACCGCCTTGCATATATTATAACTAGCTGTGCCTGCGACTTCGTCCGCGTTTATTTTGCTTCGAAACGTCGTCATTCGTTCGCTGTTTTCGTTTCAATTCAAATCAGAATGAACTATCACTTCAATATATGAAATTCATCGGAATGACAGTGGTGCCATCTGCCGAAAATTGGGCGTACCAACTCAGACCCTTCGTGGGCTCATGCAAAACAACTTTGCTAAAAATCATCACATGTTCAAATGCATAGTTTACGATTCTATAAAGGACATACAGACAAACATTCATTTTTATATATATTATAATATAATTGTAATTAATTACACATATGACTAGAACGTCAATGAGTTAATCTATAAATTGTATAGATCGTAATAATGAATTTAATAGGCATTGCATGTAAACTTTATACTTCCATGTAATTATCTTCGTCTCTCCTGTGCTATTTTAAAATGTGCAATTGTGTATATATATATAGGAAACGTTAGTGTTTGTAGATGGTAGAACTATTGTTTGGTCGGGGAAGTACCACCGCTTTTATCCGCCACTAAGCAATTCTTCTGTTTCTTTTGGAGAAGTGGGGTTACTTTTACAAGCGAGGTGACTATCTCAGTTCTCAGGTGTAACATGATGACATATTGAAGTCTAACACTATTTCAGGTTGCGCGAGGATCTGATCACCATCGTCAAGTGATTTGCAAGCTCGTTGGTTACTCTTCTAACATAAAATAAATATGTTAACAGTTTATCTCTTTTTTAAATCATCATGGAGGAATATTTTTTTTCTATGCAAAAAAATAATTATGATAAAATTTTAATCGCGTAATTACGATCCATCTTATGCCAATTAAGTCATTGGCAAAAGCGGCTTATAATAAACAATTTCCTTTTTATTTGTCACGTGGGAAAACCATTTTAAGTATAAAATAACGTTAATTACGATAGGTAATGAATACCATAGCACTATTTGGATTGTGAGGTCTAGAGAATTAGAATAAGGTACCTGGGAACTGAATTACTAATTACCTAGATACGATTACCTATCTTCAAATATTGGACAGCTCCTTCAGCTCCGACCCAAAACCCTAATAAGTGTCGGTCAGTGGATGAACCCAAAAAGGGAACAGACGAGGATTGATTGGAATGGTATCTTTCAAAGGATAGTAATGGCACGCGCAACTAAGCGTAAACATACGATTTTAAACTACTATCCCTATCCCTACTATCTCCCGGTCTACCATAGCCAACAGGGCGCTCAAAGCCGATGTATTGATTTTACACTTTATCCTTGACATTCATTAAGTGTATGTAAATACCTTACAATGAAATAAAATATTTAAATTTGAATTTGAATATCATTGCGGTATTCATACATTTTACTATATGACGGGTACTCACGATCAAAGCTTTTTAATTGTCTATATTTCGTACAAGCGTAAAATGCACAAGCGTACAACATACAAGCTTAAAATGTACAAGCGTAAAATGCACAAGCGCACAATGTACAAGGGTAAATTGTAAAGCCTACTAAAATATAAAAATGAAAAGCTTTACGTTCGTTTATTTATTGTGTCTGTATCATTACCGTGAAAAGTAACCAACTAATCTAGCTCAAATTTTGCACACCTAGTGCCTACACCTTTGGTCTCGTTAAGGAATATGCATGATTATCTTGGAACTGAACGATGACGAAAAATAATTATAATCAAAATAGTAGTATTAAGCAAGTAACTGCTGTCCACGACTTTGTTCATTTCAAATTTTCTAACAGCAAAAAGATCCAATGAAATCCCAGCGGGAACTTTCAAATTAAGACGTTTGCGTTTCTAATTCAGAGGCAGAGCCGTATGTTAACGCTAGTATATTTTAAAGATTGCTTGGCTGATCCATAACGCAAGGTCCGCTCAACCTTGCCGCTTATTGATCACCGCCTACCCACTGATCTACGATGAGCTAGGCTTATATGCGACGGTTTCACTTACGTTTTATTGAGGCAGGTTTCACGGAAGTAAATTAATATCTTCTATACGTATTTATGCTACAGGTGGTAGAATTACATTCAACTGGCAAGGTACCACCGCCGTTCATATTGCATCGTAAAGTATTACGTGTTTCTTTGGGGAGGTGCGCTTGCCGGCTACACTTACAAGCGAGGCGACAATCTGTCCGGTGGAGTAACAACACATCTGTGTCCGTCAAGCAGGTTGTCATGCAGGCGTTTAGGCTTTTTTGAGATTGCAGATGGATTTCCATGGGCTTCAGAGAACATTTAACATCACGTGGCTTCCGCGCACATTTGCTACGTTCCCGACATTAATAAAATGCCAGACTTCTACTACTACTACTACTACTACTACTAATTCCTAACCGTCTCACTGGTTGTATCTCACAACCACAGTTCCACAATATTGCCTAACGTCATTAAAATCAGTTTAAACCTATATTTGATAAATATAACTTACTTATTGCGAAGCGTATTTTAATAACAACGTAAATATGGAGTGTAATCAAAATATTTATTGCATTTACTTACATAAACTATGAAACACAAGACTTTAAACATCTGGGTTCTGGGAAAGTTACAATTAGAAATTATATATTTTTTGTGTGTTTTTTAATAAATGTAAAAGTACGTATATGTCTCTCGACAACAACTTCACCTTTCAGGTTAAACTCCAAATGTCTAAATCCAGGTGACCTGCATATAGCAAAAAAAAAACAAAAAACAACTTTCAATATGTTTACGAACACACGGACGCACGTTGCACTTATATGTACATATATTGAAATAAATGAGCAAACCTGACGACCACATCATCACAATCATTTTTTTCACTCCACCCACCCACTTTGCGTCATGATACGTGTACTAACATAGATATCTCATAAGGAACTAACGCGACCTCTCGTCCTACGCAAACAATAATACTTCCAGAAACTCCCCGGAAGGGGCCAAAGGAAGTTGAAAGTTTATTGAACATTCCTTTGTTATGTTCAATTTCCTTCAATATTATTTCATTTCTTTAGACAATACATACATTTTGCAAACGCGGAGTAGGTTCCAGCTCGTTCCAAGTATTCCATCTTTGCGCGACCTTCCGAGCTTCAGTACGAGAAACGGGTAAATACAAAGATGTAGGAAAAAATACCAGCCCATTGTTTCCAGAACAATGAGTAACATGTTCAAGTAAATAATAATAAAGGGTGTTCCCCCATTTATCGGCAGCTCGGTTGTATTGACGTATACTTGATATGATGTATACTTTACATCTATCGAATCATTTTTTTATTATGAAAGAGTAAGAAACGCGCATGCAGGCTACCTGATGTTAAGCGGTCACTGCAGCCCATGGGCAACCACGGTCAATCTCAAATAGAACGGAATTTCTATTTAAGGATGGACGCGGATACGTTCCTACTCTTGAGGACTAAGATGGTCGCCTCCAATAAAGTGTATCCGGTAACCACACCTTCCCAACCGAAACACAATATATGAAGAACATGTTGCTTTACGGCGGGTTTTGGTGGCAGTGGTACCGCCCCGAGAGAGCTTTAATGGCCCTACCACCTTTAAAACTCAAAGTTTCTACAAGTATAGGTTATTTATCTGCAAGTATGAACGAGCTATTAGTATTTGTCTATTGGAAATTTAATTAACAAGTGTATAGCTATTGCATGGCTACTTGATATCATGTATACTTTAAAGGTGGTAGAACTATAGATCGACCGGGGAGGTACCACTGCCGCCCTCATAATCCGACGTAAATCATTACTTGTGTTTCGATTGGAGAGGTGCGGTTGCCGTCTACACTTTGAAGCGAGGCATCCATCTTAGTCGATCTTCGAGCTCAGATAGTATTACAGTCATGTGTGTGGTTGTACATGTATGTCTATAGGCTGCGACTATTACCCATCAGGTGGTTTGCATGCTCGTTTGCTACTCTTATCACATAAATAATAAATATGATTTTAAACAAATATCATCGCGGAATTTATACATTTTACCATTTACCGGGAATCTACCAATAGCATCTGTCAACAGTTTTTCCATCAAGAGCCATGCAACTGGTCCGTAATATCGGCAATGAAAAATAAAAAATCTTTAGTCGTGAGTCCCCGGTACATATATAGATAGTACATTGAAGTATAAACTTATACTTATAAACTTATGAGTACAAGTGTACTAAAGTCATTATCTAAGTTACGTAGTACATTTGTACTCATAAGTACAAGTGTACTACGTAACTCAGATAATGACTTTAGCACTAATGACATACACAACTTTATGTCAAGGTTAAAAAGGTATACAATTTTATATCAGTCAAAGACTATGCATAGACTAATCTATTAAGCGATATATTTATAACTACTGCCCTACTTCATTCACGTAACATAATTTTGTCGCTGTTAAGAAAAATAGGGTAGTTGCGCTAAAAATAAGGTAGTTTAGAAAAAATGTTATCATCGAATCGGACGACATCACCTGATCGCACCACCTGCCTATTTCGTTTAACCTGAATTGCTTATAAAAAAAAGACTTCGTTACGCATTATATTCGGATGCGTCGCGGCACACGGACCGCTCTCTGTCTCAATAGACCGTGTTAGCCCTTACTATTGTCTTTAGCAATATAATTGCTATTATGATAGTAACACTAGATTATTGTAAATATCGCTTCTGACGCCCGTAGCGCCCCCTATATTTCTATATGTTCTATCTACATTCTTATAATAATAACTTCTAATAGTAAAAATTGACATCAATTTGTCTAATTTACTTAAAATTGACAATAATATTTCTTTGTACACGATATTCGACGTACAGATGTCAGGTATCAAAGCATTAAGTTTCCTAGGATTGATAACACGCGATAGTCACAAAACGAATCGTGTGAAAACATCTAACAACTAGGACCGCACCCGAAACTTTAAAGTGGCATAACTTGTTTTATTTTTAGACCTGTAGAAATAAAATGAACACTACCTATTAAGTATATAAAGCTAACTGTAATACGTTAGTGAAAATCGCATCGAAATCGTTGAGAGTTGTTTCTGAGATCAGCTCCTATTGAAGCACAGAGAAAAACAAAAAAAAAATATTGTTTTGGGTCTTATAATGTTAATAAAAGTCTCTAATAATAGTTTTTCTCATATATCTGTCATGAACAGACAGCGAACAGTTACAAATTCATTATTTTGTACAACTATAATATATCAGTGTCCACGTCCATAACCTTCCGTATAACTCACACTTAAATATACTTATATTTAATGTGATTTATTTTTAGCCATACGATAGTTCATTTATTATTCTATTCTACGTTTGATCGTTACAAAAATTGAAATTTATGCAACAAAAACGACATGGTGCCTGTTTTCCTGTCAATATCGTATGACTCGAAGCACGACAGATTTAGTCGATTCATGACCATTTTTAAAGATCGTAATGATAAAATTTGTATTAGCTTCAAGCGTCACTCCTGCATCTACCGACGTCACTACTACATCTGCCATATTTATGATTCTCTGTGGCATTCGCCTGAGGTATCATTTCATCATCTATTTCTGCCTTATAAAGTAGTTTAGTGCTACTGTATTCTGGCTGAAGGGTAAGGCAAATTTAATTTTGTAAGGCGCTCCATACCCATCATAATCACGTATCTAATCGCCTTCACCTAACACTTCTATTTTACATGGATTTGATCACTGAAGTCTGTGGGCGACAATGGTGAGGTAAAATTAACATTGATTTATGCTATTTCTGCCTTATTTAGGTTTCGGTCTGCTGTGTACTCTATTGAAGGGTAAGGCAAATTCAATTTTGTAAGACTTCACCTAACACTCCTGTTAGGTGAAGTGAAGTGAAGGTACTCCTCCTTGTGAAGTCAATTATCAATATTGAAGACTCCACCATTTATGCATGGTTGTTCCAGAACATAAAAAAAACATAGTGTTTAATAGATCTCAATCCGATAAATGCTTGGAGACCTCGACAATACACTCGACAGCAACAAAGGGTTTATTAGAATTCCGTTCGCATCGTATGTATATGTTGACAGTTGATATTGTGATCTCCAACAAAGGATTCTATCGTTTTCGGCGGGGAATACGAAATAATTTCGTGTATATTATAATTGCGGAAAACTACTGTTTGTGAACTAACAATTGTAAGAAAAATTAGTATTCTATTTATGTAAAATTAACTTTACTGGAACATAGTAAAAGTTAATTGTCAATGGTATTAGACTAATGTCTGTTGTATTCTACTTTGAAAACCTTTCAACTCAATCCTCAGATGAAACGACGCTTTTTAATCAAATTGAGGATGATGGTAGGTTGAAAAAATGGCAATAGTCACAAATATCAGGCAATCATTTGAAGTCTATTCGTTATTCAATAAAATATATACTTTATTATATGTATATGTATATTAATGCAATCGGTTTAATTATGTAAACTGCAGACATAAACGAGAGTGGAGAAACAGCGAGTTTATAACAAACAGATAAAAAAACTGTGACACAGATACTTACATTGATACAGAATTCAAGTTATAACACTTATTTTGATGTCTGAAGTTAATTTAAATAAATAATCATTTTGAAACATCTCACAAACGGCTGCCTGAGTCCAAACTAAACAGGGATGATAATAACACGACCAGACAAATGATAAACGTAAGCCCAGATAACACATATATATATTTTTAGGTTATTATATTTAGGTTAGGCTTTTATTAGGATGGGTTTTAAGATTTACATTATTGTAATTAAAATGTAAATAAATTAACTGTTTGGGATATTTCTAAATACACAAATTAATACATAATTTTACAGTCGCACAAAATAAAAATAATATTCAGAAATATAATTGGAAAGGTTCCCAACATCTGCCTGAGACAATGTCAACGCTCGTGTGACTAGCGAGTTCCTATATGGTAATGTAAATCCTAGTGACGTCTGGCATTGCTAGTCTATTATAGCAGAGGAAGTTAGCCTTAGCCAAGGCTCATCGATGCATGGAAATAGCTATGCTTTGTTTGTTTAAAGATAAAATCGCAATATATAAGTATATATTAAAGGTGGGAGAACAATAGTTCGACCGGGGAGGTACCACCGCCGCCCTCATAATCCGCCGCAAAGCATTACCTGTGTTTCGGTTCGAGAGATGCGGTTGCCGGCTACATTTTGAAGCGAGGCGACCATCTTAGACGTCAGGAGTAGCAACGCATCTACTTTCGAGCTCAGATAGGATTTCGGTCGTGTTTGTGGTTGTAAGTTGATGGGCTGCGACTGCTTAACATCAGGTGGTTTGCATGCTCGTTTGCTACTCTTCTCACATAAAAATTAACATGAAATGGTAGTTTTAATATAATACACGCGCTTAGAGAGAGTATATTCTTGTATTTCTTTTATCTGTATATATTTATATATATGTAACTGACCTTAAACGCACACGTGAACTATTATTTATGTTTTAAAACAGTCTTACAAAATTGACAAAGATTTTTCTTTCTCCAGCACAAAACCTAAATCGGCTAAATCATAGAACCTGTTCCTTCCTCTTCCTGCACGCACAGATTACAGAAACCTGCCCTGGCATCTAGTTTTATTATCCTACATACATGTGTGTGTGTGTTACCTGTATATGTATAATTCTTAATATTATTAACTTATTTATTAAAACCGCCACCAGATTTACATTATAATAATTTATTGTTAAAAGTTGCTTAGGTTGTTATAAAAACATAAATATATTTACAGGTAGTCACAAAATTTAAAATTATCAAATGGTAATATAATATTATGTATGAT
>DWON01005922.1:0-14401 GCA_018251015.1 Phocides pigmalion okeechobee
ACGTGGTTGTCCATGGGCTGCAGTGACCACTTAACATCAGGTGGCCTGCATGCCCGTTTCTTACTCCTTCACAATAATAAAAAACATGGACAGGAGCATATAGCAGTACATACTGTATTATAATTGTTATTAACTCCGTTTATTATTATTTATATCGTAAAATTTGATTAAAATAATAGGGTTGATACTGTCAGTTTTATAAATAGAATTGATAATCAGGGACTGTCAAAGGTTTTATAAAAAAAAGAGTTTTGTTCGACAGCTCGCCAGTGTAAATACTTTGTTTAAATAAAATACCATTGCCCTTGCTTAACGTGAAATAGTTTATTACTATAAATCAGTCATAACTAATTATATGGACTAAGCCTCACACCATCTTGTGCTGAGATTCATTTCCAGGTGAGACCGTGATGAATTGTTGATGATAATGATGTATGTAACAATGTTTTGAGTAAACCTGATGTTTATAGTCGTATGAAAGTTACTGTATAGCCTCATTGACTAAACATGCAAACTAGGGATGTTATGGATATGAAATTTCGGATACGGATATAGGAATAATTATAATAACGGATTCGGATACGGATATTAAATGTATAGAGAATATCAAAAGTACAGCGTAGTAACAAACAATGCAAAGAACGCGCGTGGCTTGTGTGGCATTAAAAAATCTTGTCATAACGTGTCTCATTTAGACTCCATCCCTATCCGAAACTTTTATATCGGACTCTTTTACGGTTACTGATACATTTTTATATCGGATATCCGATAATTTCGTTTACGGTTACGGAGCTCCTTAATATCCCTAATGCAAACTATGAATCAATGTACAATGGTAATATGTTCATTTAATGGTGATTTCTAAAATCCTGTTTGGATGTTGTTCCTGTTTAGTCTCCAAACAATTTGATTATAAATTTTATATTTAAATCAGTATTTTGGTAACAATTCCTTAATTTTTCTAAAAGTGTTATATTGTATCGTTTCAAAGAATAGCTTATGTGATAGATATCGTTTACTTTAGTGTTTAGAATATGTTAGTACGTTATTTCAAACATAATTGTATTATGTATGTCATAAATTTAAAATATCTGTATATCTTATCTTACTATATAAATAAAATTATTCAATTTTACCAATTGACGTTTATAAAAATATTAGTTTTTTCGCTATGTATGTTACAAAGCCTCGATTTACGTTGCCGTGGAATAGAATGGAACGGAAGCGTCAATTTCGCCTCATTGCACAGAAAGGCGCGAGAATTCGCGAGACTTCGTGAGACTTCGCCAGGATGCTCGAGCTGCACTAGCCCTACCGAGTACCGACCGAATGACTGCCCCTTCCCGCCACTTCCCGAGGATTCCATAGACGGCGCCGACAATTGTTTCGGGAATATTCGCGAATGCGCGAGGATTCCCCGGAAGACGCTACCTTTTTTTTGGCGCGTATTTAGTTTGTACGTTCCACAATTGACATGAAGTCCATTATGCTATGCAGAATTTGTTTGCAAAAGTTAGCTTCCATTCCATTCCGCGGCAATGTTAATTGAGCCAAAAACGTAGTTTCCTGAACAATGTATTAGTCATGAAATGATTCAAAAATGTCATATGTGTTGCCATTGTTGAGGTCGGTAATATTAATGTAGTTACGTTATTTTTTAAAATAGGTTTTATTTTGTTAACGGTGATGGTTGAAGCCAGTGGCCTCGTGCGGGCCAAAGATATTTTATTCACGTGACGGAATTAAGTAAACGCGAAAAAATGTTTTTACAACAATGCAGGACATGTCCTGTATTGCCTTGACCTTGTCCCATCTAGACCAGGGGTCGGCAACCTTTAAGACGGAAGAGCCATAAGTTGCAATTGGCAAATTTTACCATATTTTAAAGAGCCACTAAAAATATGTTTTAATATTTTTATATCTGTCTGTATGTTCCAATTTCAATACTACTTTCACTGGCAGATTGCTTTAGTTATACGGAGCATACATTACGATGTAGTACAGTAGGATTTTTACAGTATATAAAACAGATAATGACACCCAATTTTACATTTACTACATTGTTAAGGGTTTCGTCAATAAAATAATTTATGGTAACTTGAGAGCCAATATTTCCATTGAAAGAGCCGCATGTGGCTCGCGAGCCACAGGTTGCCGACTCCTGATCTAGACACATACAATATCTTTGGCGCAGGCTTAATATTTATTGAACACGATACGATAGTTCGCAACGATTTGCAATCGGCGAGTGAGTAACACGATCGATATGTTTATTCTCTAGTCTACTACTCTTGTAAAGACAAAAATGTGTAAGAAGAATTAAACTTTAATTTTTTAAATATTCGGTTTATAAAGTTTCTGCAATACGTGCGTTTTATTTTTATTTATTATCCCTATTCCTTTTATGTGTAAACTGAAACTTTGTGACATATACGATTTATATCCGTGCAATAGGCAATAAACATCTAGTATTTAGTATTTCCCTCATAATCCGTCGTAAAGCATTACTCGTGGTTCGGTAGGAGAGGTGCGGTTGACGGCTACACTTTGAAGCGAGGCGACCATCTTAGTCCTCAGGAGTAGCAACGTAACTATGTTGGAGCTCAGATAGGATTTTAGTAGTGTTTGTGGTTGTACGTGGATGTCTATGGGCTGCAACTACTTAATATCAGGTGGTTTGCATGCTCGTTTGCTACTCTTCTCACAAAAAAGTATGTCAATGAATTCTCATTTTCTTCAATATAGACAGATTCACCACTGTCTGTTTTATTCCTATGTATCAATGTCAGAATAGTCTTATTACATCTTTACATGGCGATAAAAAACGATTGATTTCCAATTTTTTTATTGAAAAAATATAGTAGTAGAAGTATTGTTTCATCTTTTTGAGCCTTATATAGCGTCGCCAGTTTTCCAATTACAGAAATACCGACTTTAGAACAAGTTTAAAATAAGCCTGCTTAAAGAAATGGTAGTGTTTCCAGGTATCGATATTATTATTACGCCGTACACAACTACTAACAAGCAATATTAACTTTTTCCCGTCGGGTTACAAAAGTGCTATGTAATGCGCGGCGCAATGCGCTTGCGGCTCGTACACACCTGTGTTGTACGGGCAAATCTGTATGGATTACGGGTGAACGTGCTGTTTACGTCGGCGCTGCAACTGGGGGAGGACATTACGCCATGTATTCATAGATACACAGATGCTGAAAACTCAATATTGTAGTGAAATGTCGGCACGTCCTCGGTCTAGCGGAATAAGCTCCATTTTAGTGAGTCCCGCATCATCGAACCAATGTAATGTATGAGGGCTGCAGTTTTAAATCATCACAAGCTATGCTTGATGTTTCTTAAATTTTATGTATTCTAATTTGACGACCTGCATGGTGCAGTGTGCCCATGTGTGATGAATTGCCTCTGTATATATTTGTCTTTGTTGTACTCTACACTAATATTTATTTATTTTTAGGATTATATCGGTATAGGATACTATAAACGTTCTATCTGTGAAGGTTGCATTCTACGTCAAGCGTCAATATAATAATTACAAAATGTCGTTTTAAATGATTTTATTAAAATAAAGTAGTACCACACAGCTTACAACCTAGTCCATCCTCGTCTTGACGTGCTTCTCTGTAATTTTGTCCTTCTCGATGATGTACACTACTGCACCCCAACCAGAGATGGCATCACGGTCAGCTGCATTCACCAATGCCTGAAAATATGTTGTTTATACTGTAACTCGTTACAAATGAGACAATATATTGGATTAACATAGTTTTAGAGGAAATGGTACATTGATATTGGTTAATATTTTCTATTATAAGTCATTAAATAGCGTGTTTTAGCATCTGTGTAGCATCTACGAATATAGACGTTGTGTTCGCCCGCAGTCTTGTAGCGCCGACGAAAACACAGAACTTGTGTTCGCCCATAAGCCATACAAATTTTGTACACAACAGTTGAATGCAAGTCGCATGCGCGTTACGCCAAGTAAAACAACATCAATTGTTTCCCGCTGTGAAAATGTTAAGTATGTAATCCGACATCTGATTTTCAGACTTGTATCAACTTTGGACATGTAGCTACAAAATGAAAACAGGGGTGCTACTCAAAGTCACTTAATACTTGAAGTTTAAGTCGGAATGCATCTTATTAAGTTATCTACTGTACCATTCTTGTAACAGGAATATTAGCAAAAAACGGTAGTGTTGCTTTTATGTTACGTTAGAATTGTGTTGTCTATCTTGTGTATATCTATGTAAACTTACCTGAGAGATAGTTTCAAACAACTCATCGGGCTTTAGATTGGGCTCCCACAAAGCCTCACACATGCCATATAATTGCTCAGAACATGTTCCCGATACTACAAAATCTTCAGGTTCATTTGGACAGCCAATCTGCAAGAAAAAATTCGTCATAGAGCTATCTGTATGTGAGGGAAACAGCAAACAAGTATTTTTTTATTGTGAAAGATTATGAAACGAGCATGCAGGCCACCTGGTGTTAAGTGGTCACTGCGGCTCATGGACAACCACGTCCAATCTCAAACAGAACTGAAGTTCTATTTAAGGATGGACATGGACGCGTTCCTACTCTTGAGGACTAAGATGGTTGCCTCCAATAGTGTGTATGCGGCAACTATGCAAACTACTAGATGTTAAGCAGTCGCAGCTCAACAACATCCACATACAACCACTAACATGACTGAAATCCTATCTGAGCTTGAAATTAGATATGTTGCTACTCCTGAGGACTAAGATAATCTTACTTCAGAGTGTAGCCAGCAACTGCACCTCTCCAACCGGAACACAAGTAATGCTTTAAGGCGCTAATTATACATACATATAATACATTCTATAGATACCAACAACACAATACCATCCCTTTGCAGTGGATCATTCACCCTGAATGAAAAGAAAGAAAATATGTCATTACTCTGATCAAGTGCAGATTTCATTGTGATAATCTCAAGGGAGTGCTAGTGAATATTTTATTCCCACAACTTTGCTGTTATAGCAAGTGATAAGAAATAGTGTGTTGTAATGCATATGTTTAACCGATTCCATGCGGCTGGCACCACAGTCGTGCCATGAATTTCTTGTGTGTGGTGCCATCTGCACGGAATCAGTTAAATAATCTATCATGACATAATTACATTGTTGATGCTGTGCAATATTGTCATGATATTCAGTTATTTTTTTACGCTACCAAGTTAACAAACTCAAGATGTTAAATGCTCACTGACCCATTGACATACACATCTTCAAACAAAACCGCAATCCTATTGATGCCCATAGGTAGATTGATATATATTGGTAGATGTTACTACTCCTAAAGACTAAATGGTCCATACACTTTTAGAGTACAGCCAGCATTACTTATAAATCTGCCAAATCCAAATGCTGTCAATTGAGTCATCTTACCAGATCCATATTACACACATAAGGGGTATTGTTAAGTGTGTCAATCCCAGCAACAACTGGTTCAATGAAGTAGGGTCCAAAACGCCTCTCATACAGCAGGTTAGAAAGCATAGCTGAGAATGTCTTCGGTCTCATTATTCTACCTTCCTTCAGTTCATACAGATTCATCCTGTAATATTATACAATATACAGATTTTTTGTTATTTTATATTATATTTTATACTTGCACACATTAAAGATAATTGAATATCTGTATTATAAGCAAAGACAAGAGGTGCTGAAACTTTATTAACACTGGCCGAAACACTCATTTTCATATCAACTCAGCATTGCAGATAGCAACACTGAACTGGAGCCATTTTCTTTAGACCAGAGATGCACTGACAGTTCACACAAATGTTGTTTATCTGCATCTATGAACACAAACATTGTGTTCATCCGCAGTCTTAGCACCAACGTAAACACAGAAGATTTATATGATATATATGACCACAGCATATGTGTACACTAGCCATACGCACACATTACAATTTGTTAAATAAATTATATTTTTATCTTTAAGGGTATACTTCTGTTCTGTATTGATACCATTTCAATTTGAAGTAAAAATACAGTGAAAAAACTATAATAGCTTCATGGCCATTGTACGGTAATGGTGGAATATCTTCCACCTATCAGGGTGAACATTTACCTGAATTTAAGCCTTTGAAATACAGTCTGAGTATCAGTTGCAAGACCAGGCAGGCCTACAAATAAAGTGGGGCCCATTTGATACACTTTCGGGAAATTAGTAGACACCGTTTGAGCTTGAATACCATAGCGCTTGTCGGTGGCGATTGCCACACAATCTTGACCCTTCATAGCCACTACCGCGCCTCCATTGTAGGCTAAAATCGACTGAAAGTAAAACCAAAATCCTTTACCATTTCATAATCTTTTAGAGTTATATAAATTACATTTTACTGTATAGTTTCAACCATTTTAAAATGATTTCTTTTGCACGCTGAATTTGCCAAGTTTTACAGTTTTTACGGGAAAATTGTTAAAAAGATGCTACACTGACAAAAGCCGGTTTTGTTTTAGGAGATATACGATATATCTAATGCAAATTTGTTGAATTTACTTTTAAAACGACACTTACCATATTTGCGTTAGATATTTATTATAAATTTATTATTTTTACCAGGTTCTGCACAACTTGTTTAAGTTTTGATTATATTCAGTAGTCTCAAAATGACTTGTAAAACGAAAAATGACATATCATTGGCGAATGCACAGATAATGAAGAACGTAGATAACTTTGGTTATATATGAAATATAATCTGTACGAGTAAAGGAAATTTGATATTAAAAAGGTTTTATTTTTATGGCATTTTACTTGTTTCTTACGTTGAAAGTAATTAATAGTTAACACATAAAATATATTTTAGCGTAAAAAAACTAATAAAATTAGACATTTTAAGTTTAGGTCGTAGTAGATGCCACCATTATACTTATTGTTCAACAGACAAAAAGAACTTTAATTATATTGTGAGTTAAAAAAATATATTCACTTTAGTTACAACAATAATATTATTTTCTGTAGTATCAAAAAACATAAATAAAATCTACCGTCGATCATTTGTAGTATTCAGGCAAATCTTGAATTGAATGTGTCTAAAATACTAAAAAGCTTATGTTAGGTTTATGGCAATTTTTCTCACGCAGAAAAAAATGCTTTCCATATATTTATATCAAATAACAATATTAAAATGTGTACGGCTACGTCCATGTCTGTTTTGTTTACTCCAATATACAATAACGCCTCTAGCGGGATAAAAAATCTTTAAAATACCCTATGGACTGAACTAGGGCACAAAAGCGGTACGAGCCTAATTCGACTGTGCACTGCATAAAGCAATCCTTTATTAAGTATCTACAAAATATCATGGATTTACAACCTTAGAGAATTAGCGTGCTCCCAAAACAGAAATGACAAAAAAAGGCCTGGGCGTACTTGTCCCAGTTAACTCAATTGAACATTTTTAGAAACCTCGACCTTTAGCACACCTCTAACCTGAAAGTGCACAATTTCTAGGTATTGTTCAATTTAAATATGTAATTTACGAGTAAGCACTTCGTGTTTACTCAACTGTTAAGTGGGTGTGATAGGAATGTTTAACTAAATAATAAGAAACAGTACATGGCTTTAAATAGTAAATAGGATATTTACATTAGAACCTAGATACTTGTTAATTGTTTCGTCGTATCAAGATATTGTATTATCTATTGTAGTTGTCACAATAATATTAAAAAAAGTCTTAAAGCTTTTATATATTTCATATATTCCACGATTTGTATAACAACTCTGGAATAAAAACTTAAATATAGAAAAAAAGACAACTAATATATTTATCAAAATATATGTAATTTTCTTCAAATAAAAAGTTTTGTTTTAAATTATTGTAAATAGGTTTATTATGGTGAATGTATACCAACTTCAAGTAAACAATGGAAATTTCAAATTCAGTTGATTTCTAATTTAGAAAATTCGCTTTTTGTTTCTAAGGACATGTTTGAAAGAATATACTACCCTTAAGAATGGAAAAAAAAGGGAAATGAAATATTGAATGGCATATAACTTACAATAAAAATTGAGTAACATATCAAATGAATGTATAAATACTAATAAAACATATAATAAAATAATTAGAATCTCTAATGATAAACAACAGGAGACGTACTTTGAATAAAAAAGTAAACATTCTTAATAGCGTAAGTCCTAATTATTTTAGTTTTAATATCAAAGTTTTGTTTATTAGGTACTTAAACCGATAATGCTTAAACATAGTATTGTGTTGAAAATATTTTTATAGGTATCTTTGTAACATTCTTGTCTAATAATTAAAATAACAAAATTGTTTTTAAATAACATTATTATGTCGTTAACCCTACGATAACTAAAGTCCAACTGAGTACACGAGTTCTTATTTTGTTAGCATTTCGGAAGCGGGGAATTTATATCTTAAACTCTTGGCATATAAGTCTAATCGAGAAGTCGTGTTAAATTGCCATTGATCTTTAACTTGTCTACATAAATTAAGATCTATTTCTACTACCATCAGGCCATCTCTGTCCCTTGACAGACTTGGAGTTCTCCAACCATTTGGAGCGGTCACATAGCTGGAACCGTAGTATGATCTTGATATATTGGTTGCATCTTCCCCGACGTAAAACTCCTCAGTGCCAACTCTATTGATACTGCATGTAAAGTAGTTGTTGGCAATCGCAGCAGTTCGAGCTTCAACACCCCAAAACGTCTCACCAAATTCTGCAATAGTGGCAGCAGGGTTAAAGACAATTTCAGCGCCGTTCAGAGAAAACATGAGCCAATTCAATGTATGATGGCGTCCATAGCAAATGTTCACCGCTATTCTTGCGTATTTTGTTTCAAAAACCGCATGCCCTAAGTTTCCGGGCTCGTAATACGATGTCTCGCTGAAGCTTCCGACACTGGGTAGATGATTTTTGCGGTGTTTTCCCAAGAAACTGCCGTTTGCGTCAATAACCACAGCCGTGTTCCACCATACTCCGTTGTCTATTTCTAGTATTGGGGACACTATAACCATTTCGTATTTCTTAGCTAGTTGGCTTAAGAACTTAGTGCTTGGTCCATGTTGAGCCGATTCGGCGAAGTCTGACCACTTTTCTCTTTGTTTTGTGCACAGGAAAAAAGGCATGCTCCATGTTTCTTGTAAACACAGAATCTGAACGTTTTCTGAACCCGCGATATTGATTATCTTTTCAATTTTATCGAATATTGCTTGTCTTTGATCTTTAATACTCTTATTGGTTGGTAAAACAATTGAATGTTGGACTATGCCTAACCTCACTATCCGTGGTGGTCTGATCTGCTCTCTGTGAGCTGAGAATGAAAAGGCTGCTATTTCAATATTACTTTCCTTACTTGCGATCAACGTTGATTCCTTTATCTTCAATGCACAATGATCTTCTCTGCCGTAATATATTCTATTAAAGTCTCGCAAGTGTTCTGGTGTCAAATTGTTTTTAATTATATTATCGAATGTGTGATGCGACTCCATTTCGTATTAATCGCGGAGACAACTTATTGTGAAGAGACGAGACGATGTTATCATGTTACACAATTCCATTTGTTAAGTATAGGTATATCTATGTGACCGTGCGGTTTGATTGCGATGTATGTCAACCGCATTGGTTTTAGAAATATGGTATCAATATGGCACTCAAGGGTATTAAATTATTCTAACATATATAAAATTACATTTTTTTTAATCTTATACTTTTATTTTAAATTAATTACAATATTTAATTAAATGGGAATTTAAGGTAGAAAAGATTTATACGTGCAGCAAGTCAAATAAAAAATAAAATATAGGTAAATAGACATTAGTATTACAGCCAGTAACAGCCAACAATTATAAAGACTTAAAGGCCTTTTTATGAAACAGACGAGGCAAAGGGGCGTGTAATCATCTGTTATGAACTCCACGTATAACAAAATATCCGATACTGAAGTCGCGCACTACCACTATGGATAGTCGCCATATATCCAGGGTTTCCAACAAAGAACGTGTGTTTAGTGTTTTACGCTAGAAATTAGTGTGGTGGTGATACCATTTTGATCCAAGCGAACTGGTTCTTGTACCTTATAAAAATCCAGCTTGCGAATAGGAAACTAAGTTCATTATTAGGGTTTATTATACGTTATCTGTGCCGAGGGTCAAACTCAGGTTCCTCTACGTGATATCTCAATAAATATTCAAAAAACCCATAACGAAGTATTAAATATTGCGAACATTCTAGTGTATGGTGCCCATTAAAAAGCTTAAAAGCTAGTTTTCAGCTGCAAAAGTAGACTTCTAAAATTCACAGCACCAGGTTGTTGTTTGTTATGTCACTATATTTGTATTGAAGGTACTGTTTTGAGTTTCGAGAAATTAGCAGTCTAAGCACTAACTTAATGATAATATTAGATATAGACTAAAAGAAAAATAGATAGCGCAGGGAAGTCGAAAACGAGTCTAACGCAACAAGTACAAATTAGATGTTGTGAACCAAAATAAGCAGTAGGTTGGTACATGTAATATCAGTGCGCACAAACACTAACTTGGACTTGTTATAAAATTAAAAAAAACTGAATGACGCAGGAAATGTGTTGTCTGCGCTGCTTAATTGTATTTTTTTTTATATTTATGTTCAAACAGTAGCAAACGAAAGTGCAACAAACTTGATTAAGTTTGCCGCTGCATTCCATGGGCATCTTCACTTAACCTCAATATGTTGAATTACATACCATTATACATGGTGGTAGCGGATTGTTGCAAAGTAGTTTTTAACAACAACTTAATAACATGAATCTCTGTCAAGTAACACCTATTAAGTAACGTGTCAAAAAATACAGAATACTGTATTTTATAAATATGTAAAACTATCATCATATTATTTAATTAATTGTCACTGTTAAACTGTTGTATCCATATAGGCCTTTCATAGTTTAAATTTTTATTTAAACACTGTATTCCAAAGTGGGCATGAACAGAAGCGCCACAGTCTATACTATTGCCTCTGTTTATGATTATATCATCTGTAAACTGTTATTGTTGTTTAATAAAATCTTTAATTCTTTAAATCCCATGTGTCCTATCTGCCTTTTTTAATATCTCGGGTACAGTATTTACCATACCGGTTTGAGAAGTGTTGATCTATCGGCCACATTAAGTACAGCTTGGTACAGCCATGTTACATAAGGACTTGTCTATATTTATAAGCACGGAATGCAGACCCCTGCCATCGACCGTCGTGCATATTGATGCAATGTTTGTATTCATTCACACTGTTTCGATATTATGAATCAAGTAATGCATTTAAATTCTTATGTGGGTGATCCGCCCATAGCTTACATAACAATTAAGTTTAGCATAAACAAACAATATAAATACTCGTACACCTACGATAAATAAATAAAAAAATACGTGAAAAAGAAAATTCAATTTTTTCGGTCTTCTGTGGGTTAGTGTGTAACGAAAGATTAAGATTATATTTTACGTGATTCAGATGAATTGTATTATACTTCATTAAGATTGCATAGATTTTCTAATTTATCATAATGGTAAGGTCATTTAAACACTATTTCAGTTTCCTAACTAAAGTATTTAATATTTACTTACTATTTATTTGTTATATGTACTGTATTAATATAATTATAACACGCAACAGAAGATTTATAGCAAGATTAAAGCAATAATATCATTACCTTTATAATTACGATATACCTATCATTTATTGTACGTTAATTAAATAATCTTTTATGAAAGCATTAAAACAATTTGAGTCCTAGATAAAAAATATGTTTTTACTTTTGCAAAACAAGTAACAATTTTTCAAAAATAACATGTGAGGAAATTGGCTACCTATGTATGATAATAAACCTTTGTAATAATAACGATGATTTCGGACATAATATAAATTTCTTTCTCGTCAGTATAAGTATGAAAGATAAATGAGGTTGTATGAATCTTTATAGGCATATAAATTTTAAGATTAAGTACTTGAAATATTACCGATCATATCAAAATATGTAAGAATTGTAACAAAATATTCACAAATCTTTATAAGCCAGTAAGTATGCTAAAGTGAAACGTTCCTAACCACGTTGACATGTTGATAAACCAAATATTTTTCTTTCAATATTGTCTCAAACTTATCACATATATCAAGGTCTAAGGCCAACAGATACTAGGCGGACCACACAAGAAAAATAATAACTGACGCTTTGAATGCACTCGCCACCGAAGTACTTACGGGATTAAATAAAAGCGCGAACGATCGAGAAGGAATAGTCATTAGCGGCCATTGCTCGAGACTAGACACACGGCAACGGACAGCAAAATGGAAAACGAAACTCAGAGCCTCGAAACTATCATCAACAACAACCTCACTGGCCGTGACTTGGACGAATTCAACAGGATCTACTTCGGAAGGAAGGATCACCAAGAAGTGACTCTTAAGGACACCTCGATTGCCGCTGCGAAAGATGCTAATTTCGAAATCGCTGCTTACGCGTTCCCGGCCAAGAAGGAGCACACCAGACCACCCAGGATCGTCAAGGTAGGCGTTATCCAGCATTCTATCGCCGCGCCCACCGACCGCCCGATTAATGAGCAGAAATCGGCTATTTTTGCTAAAGTAAAGAAAATAATCGAAGTTGCTGGTCAAGAGGGAGTCAACATCCTCTGCTTCCAAGAATTATGGAACATGCCGTTTGCCTTCTGCACCCGCGAAAAGCAGCCCTGGTGTGAGTTTGCTGAGTCTGCAGAGGAAGGGCCCACTACGCGCTTCCTGCGCGAATTGGCAGTCAAGTACGCCATGGTTATCGTGTCCTCTATCCTTGAAAGAGACGAGAACCACTCCGACATTTTGTGGAACACCGCCGTCGTTATCAGCGACACTGGCAATGTTATTGGCAAGCACCGCAAGAACCACATCCCAAGAGTAGGCGACTTCAACGAATCCAACTACTACATGGAAGGTAATACCGGCCACCCAGTGTTTGCTACCCGTTACGGTAAGATTGCCATTAACATTTGCTTCGGTCGCCACCACGTCCTGAACTGGATGATGTATGGGTTGAACGGAGCCGAAATTGTGTTCAACCCTTCAGCGACCATCGCCGCTGAAGCTGGTAGCGAGTACATGTGGAACATCGAGGCCAGAAACGCTGCAATCACTAACTGCTACTTCACAGCTGCCATCAACAGAGTTGGTTATGAGGAATTCCCCAACGAATTCACATCTGCTGATGGCAAGCCAGCGCATAAGGATCTTGGCTTGTTCTACGGATCGAGCTACTTCTCTGGCCCTGACGGGGTGCGGTGCCCTGGACTCTCCCGCACCAGAGACGGCTTATTGATCGCCGTGATGGACCTGAACATGAACAGACAGATCAAGGACCGCCGTTGCTACTACATGACCCAACGCTTAGACATGTATGTTAACAGCCTCAGCAAAGTTCTGGACCTGGAATACAAGCCCCAAGTGGTTCATGAAAATGATAAGTAATCTTCAGTGATCGATTACATCGCTTAAAAATCTGTGTTAAAATCTTGAGTCAATATTTTTGCCATAAATACTCTTCACGTAAAAGTTTTAAATTAGAGCACGCTGAACTGATCAATATATTATGTTATAAAAATATATTTTGTTTTATTGTTGTACCATTTGTCTTATAATTACATGCATAAAAACATAAATATATATACTGAGTTTCAAAGATGATATTATTAAAAATATGTCACATTTAAGCAAACGAGTAATTAAATTAACTAAAAGTATTATTGACTGATAAAGTTTATGTAATGATATCAGTTATCGTAAATTAATTAATTACAAACATATCACACAGAATACTCATTAGGAAAATCTATTATATGTTTCTATTAATCCTGTAATTAAATTGAATGCTCATTAAGGTTTATAGGTTTGCATTCTAATTATGTCTACTATTTTTATTCAACAGTTTTACATTTCTGTTCATTAGATGCTCGAATATGTATTCGGCAATAACACGACAGAATAACAAACGAGCGTGCAGGACACCTGATGTTAGTAGTCGCTTCAGACCAAGGACATCTACATACAACCTTAAACATGACTGGAGCCTTATCTGAGGTCATAAATAGATGTGTTGCTACTAACGACTTAGATCGGCTTAAGTGTAGTCGGCAATCATACTTTCCCACGCTCAATACAAGCGTTGCTTCACGGCGGATTGTTAGGAAGGTGCTGGTATCTCCCCCACCCACTTTTGAAATGTACTTATATCACATGTAGCTTGCGTCTTGTTTCTATAATAAGGTGTTGTTGCCGATTCACATTTTTTTTTATTGTGATAGAGTAAGAAACGGGCATGCAGGCCACCTGATATTAAGTGGTCACTGCAGCCCATGGACAAC
>DWON01005923.1:0-14401 GCA_018251015.1 Phocides pigmalion okeechobee
TTAAAGATGGTAGAGCCGTTAGAGCTCGCCCGGGGCGGCACCACCGCCACCCTCATAACCCGCCGTAAAGCGACATGATCTTCGTGTATTGTGTTTCGGTTGTGGAGGTGTGCTTGCCGGATACACATTATTGGAGGCGACCATCTTAGTCCCCAAGAGTAGGAACGCATCCGCGTCCATCCTTAAATAGAACTTCTCTTCTATTTGAGGTTGTCCATGGGCTGCAGTGACCACTTAACATGAAGTGGTCTGCATGCCCGTTTCTTACTCTTTGCAGCCTTAATCAAACTATAGTATTGTAAACTATATATCCTACATCAACGACAAAGTATATATAAAAAATAACCCATCGCTAGACGATTAACTCTTGCGTCACGCGCACCGCTCTGCTATACCGAAATGATCTTGACCCACTGTGGATGGATAAGACAGCCGAATACCGCGCCGACACTGCATTACATTAACCTGTGATACTGTATAGTTTACACTAAATGATATATCTGGAAAATTCAAGTTCTAATTTGTCTATTTTTTATGTGAGAAGATTAGCAAATGAGTGTTTGCATTTAATTTTAACTAGTCGCTGCAACCAGTAGTTATCTCCATGGAACCTCGTGCAGAATTGACGTCTTTTATGAGGTCGTATTTAGATGCGTTGCCACTCCTGAGGACTAAAATGCTCCGGTCTCGACCGTTTTAAGAGTTATAAATGTTGATTTTTACATGAGAAGATTAAGTAATGAACGTGCTTGCACTGTATAATGTTAAGTAGACGCTGCAACCCGTAGTACGACACTTACAACTTCATGCAGAACTGAAGTCTTTTATGAGGTCGTATTTAGATGATTTGCCACTCCTGAGGACTAAAATGGTCTTATGATTGTAGCCGGCAACCGCAGCTCTCAACAGTGATAAATGTTGATTTTCACGTGAGAACATTAGGAAATAAGCGTGCTTGCTTGCTTGGTAATGTTAACTAGTCGCTGTAGCCACTGGTCATCTTCATGCAACCTCGTGCACGACTGAAATCTTTTATGAGCTCACATGTAGATACATAGCCACTGTTGAGGACCAAGATGGTCTCAATTCTTCTAAATGTAGCCGGCAACAGCTCTCAACCGTGATAAGAGTAAAAAAAAATTAATTTATGGCAGGTGACTCAACGCACTGTTGACATTGTAGTAAGTATAATTCAAATTTAATAGGATACGTTTATTTTAAAAATGCAATAAATGATCATATAATATTTCCGTTTCATCCCCACAATTTACAATAATTCAGCAAAATTTATGCTCAAATACAGATTCAATCACACTAAGCAAAGTGGGTCAATGGTGGTGGGGCAGCCACATCGAAGGAGCATTTTTATCCCTCAAATCTCAGGAGTACTCAATATTCTAATAACCGTTATAAAATGTCTGAACACATCGAAAGAAGGAAAAAAACATAACTATTGTAAGCACCTGAACACCTTGTTACCAAGGAGTATCAAATTGTTTTTATAGAAATATAATTGCTGATATCAAACTATGTGTGTAAATAGTAAATTACTGAACAAATAAAATAACACTCTAACAAGGAAAGCGTAAATACATAAGATATTATTACAAATACATTACCAAACAAATATATTTATTTGATATCACAATGTAAAGAGCACGTTCCATACTCGTATTAAAAATAATTGGTCACGGGACGTTGGGCTGACGTGAGACAGGAAGAATGATAGTTTTGAAAAAATATATAATAAAAACAGTTATCAAAGTTAATCCTTACTGATATTATAAATATGAATGTAAGGTTCTTATGCCTTCACGCCAAAACTATTGAACTGATTATCATAAAACTTTGTCTATGGTATTGCATAGGAAAACATTGTATAGAATATTTTTTATTAAAAAAAATTGGCAGACATGATTGTTTGTAAAACTATTTCAATTTTTGAGGTTATTATTTTAGTTATTGCTCGCTGCAATGATGTTTGATATTTATTTAAGGGCTCAACGTGAGCGAAGCCGAGGATAAAAGATAGTACATACATAATTATACGATTTTAACAATCAACTCAACGAAATATCGACAATTAAAAAGCGTTAGTTGTGAATACCCGTTGTATAATAAAATATATGTATAATTATAAATTCTTATAAAACTTTCTATCGAGATTATATTAAAATTATCAATATTTATATAAATATTGCAAGAATCCTTGAACGTCTGCGTAGGTACTAATCATTTCTAATTATTTATAATACGTGTATCATATACGTTCCGTTAATAAAAATGACTGTATTTTTGTCATTATCCTTTTTATATACCAGTATTTCACTAGAGTGTAAATACAAAACAAATAAATGGCATGACGGCATAACAAAGCGTCATGTCGTTTGCCATCACGGCATTAGCACCGATTCTATTCTCAAGGCGCGCCCATAGACGTTTTACGTCAAAATAGTAACAAACGATTAGTACTAACTAAAGTCCTTTGTGCAATAATCATATATTTTCAAAAGTGCCGATGGAGCAGATAAGATAGACGTTAAGCCTATATAAATAGAATAGATATACGTTGTCGCGTTGTTGTCAAGGTAAATCAAGGCGATCTATTAATAAATATATACCGATAACTATTACAACATGAGAAATAATCGACTTTTCAATAATAAACAGTAAGAAATGTGTCATAACACGCAGAAAATTGAGCTCTCATTCACCCACCTCGTGTACATCTATACGAATAATAAAATTATAACTGATCGCTGTACATACATTGAAGATATACGAGAAACTTATTATTAGAACCATTTATTAACGCAGTAGAACAAAAAACAATAGTACTTACTTATTTAGTTACTTTTGTCTCTGTGTGTTTGTGCATGTTTATCTTAGAAAGGGTTAAACTGATTTCGGTGCGGATTTCACATTTAAAAAAATCTGAAAATCATCCCAAGCATTGAGCCCCGAATCCCATTCGAAGAACAGAATATTCCACTACGCTATTGCTGTTACAGTCTAAAATAAAACGAGAAATACTATGAATGAATAACGTACTTGAATAATAAAGCAAGCAAGAGGTGCTTACTACTAAATGATATGAGCAATTGAAGTGAATAAATAGCTCCAGTTTTCCAATATTTTATTTTACTTTCAAATAGTAATGAAATAACGTGCAATATTAATTAATTAATATATTAATCGCTGAAGTCCAGAACTGAAGTCTAATCTGACTTCATAAATAGATACACTATTTCATTAATTTCAGTAGATACTATTGCTATTCCCGCGGAGTTACTCGTTTGGATTGTAAGTATATCCGGCAACAACTTTTCAATAGAAACACAATAACTGCTTCAAGGCGCATTATGAGGGTCACGCTGATACCCCCCCGATCACGCTTTAAGTCCAGCTATAAATTCTACTATATTTAATGTTGTTTATTCAACTCAAGGCTGTTCCATCAGCCATGTTGAACCTGTTCTCACATTAAAATTGCCGTAACTTGTTCCAGGAGATGCAAGGTAACGGTAAGGTAAAGGTAAAATAAAGGTATGACTTTGTACGGATATTTCAGAACAAATTCATTGTCGAATATTTTTGGTATTTTAAATTAGTAATGCAACATAACGTCGTCTTGACTTTCGTAATTACTGTACACGATTGGGTATAGGGTTGCCTATCGTTATAATGAATAGAAGCAAGTCTTCATTATTATATTACAAAATGTCTTAGAATGCTAAACTACTTCTTAAAAAGTGTTTTTTTTATTATATGTAACAATAGTTGGCACATAGAGGCTATTGAAATACTCCGTAATATTCATATTATCTCATTTGTGTATAACTTTCTATATATGTGTCAAAATAAGTTATTTTCCAAGCAATTAACGTAACGTAACATAAACAATAAAAAGAGATAATCCGATTCTAACTCCACTTTTTCGCCTACCATATATGATATTTTTTAAATCTCGGATCGCGATTTAAAATGTTTTGATATTTTGATATATTGTAAAATAATATTTGCAACCTTCTTGATAGCACCACGATCCGCATGCATGCTAACCAGTTCCATGTTTCCGCGGCATGCGAAGCCGTGCAACTGGTTAATGTCGGCAATCAAAAAAATCGTAAAATTACACAGTAAAATACATATATAAATTCCGCGATGAGATTACTTTAAAATCTCTAAAGATGGGAGAACTATAGTTCGAACGAGGAGGTATCACCGCCCCCCTTATAATCCGTCTTAAGTCATTACTTGTGTTTCGGTTAGAGAGGTACCGGTTGCCGGCTGCACTTTGAAGCGAGGCGACCATCTTGGTCCTTCAGGAGGAGCAACGCATCTACGTTCGAGCTCAAATGGGATTTCGGTCGTGTTGGTAGTTGTACGTGGATGTCTATGGGTTGCGACTACTTAACATCAGGTGGTTTGCATGCTCATGCATGCTTGCTACTCTTCTCACATAAAAAACTCAAAAGAACGTTACTTTAGTAATAACTAGTTGAGAACCCTAAGTGGGAACCTCGTACACCGTATGACCAGCTGCTCGCTATCAATACTTTCGTAATCATTGTGATAAGACCTCGTCCCATTATTGATCGCTCGTAATAAGGTAAGGTCCATAAAACGATACCTATTCACTCAACCCACACTTAAACCAAAAAAAACGATAGTTTATCGAGTGTAAATTGGATATCAGGGCGTATAAGAAGTTCATTAAAGATAGCCATGTTAATTTAGAAAACGGATTTCGTATCAAATGTTGCGTCACTGACTAGTTTTTAGTAGGTCATTCGTACTCCGGCGATAGACAAAATTTAAATAACCAGTTTTTACTGTTTAGTTTCTGATAATATAGCATTATATTTCCTCAATTTTGTTCTATATTTATTTAATGATTAAGTTATTTATTATTATCTACTGCATAATACTTTCTACACGCGATATGACAATAAAAATCTCAATTAGATAAAATTGTTTCTCTCAGTTTACAAAGTTACGGTTTTTATCTAAGATTTTTTAAATATTTGTGTTAAATGCAATTCTATTATCGACTATACTGCCTTAATCTTATATTCCCTATTTTGTATATTGAAAGACTACATAACATCAAATGTTTATTAAACTAAAGTCAAAAATGAAAGTACAACAGCACGCGGCAACATGTGATTCATTCAAAGACAAAGAAAAATACAATTACAATTTTAACATGTTACGCTTTTACGATAAATATACCCACATTTTTATTTGCCATTAACAACGCGAGCAACGAGCTCAATGCCGGACTTATACTACTTGTATCCGATGTAGTTGTAAAGCAGGCAGAACGCTATCAGTGCAATTAAAACTATATATACTATGCAAACAAAGCAACACGAATTGATATTAAATGAAGTACCAATTAGATCAGATAGCCTAGTTTTTACTGGTTTGTTATGAACATTTCGCTAAATAACGAATATTCTTTGTTTACATTTGATAAGTGTTATCGCGATCAGCCAGACGCTGTAAATAAATATTGTTTACACAAACTAACGAGAACAAACAATAATATGTCAAGGCGGTGTTGGCATTACATTAGTATTTGACATAGTGTTTACGAGCGGAATGTTTCGAAAAATATATTCAAGCAGTAATCGATCGAAAGCGTGTTAAAGGCAGGTTTACGGAACGTAAAACGCAGTAAGAAAGAAGTGACAATGGAATAATGCGCTTTTTGTCGATCGTCCAGGAAGCCCTTGGTGCAATCCACAGCATTTCCTATGTTTACAATATCTATACATATAATAAAACTTTGTCCCTGTACCTTGTAAAATAAACTTTTGTCTTTGTACCTTGATTTTTAAGAATAAAGTATTGTATTAACAATTAATATAGGGATACATTATCCTTTGTTTTAAGACAGTTTCTACATGTCTGTTGACGCATCCCTCGTATTCTTAACCATTTTTTGTGAAATTCATTTAATTTTGTAGTCTGATTGAACTAATATCTACTCTAATACGGTTATTACGCTATACTAATTGTTATTACGCTATACTAAAGTTACCTTCTTTTGAAATCTAGTTTATTAGCTAGTTTATTATATAAATTAACTTATTAAAGCAACAGCTGAAGTGTAAATAATATTGTTGTCTTTAATTGTTGATTCCGTTAGCTTCTCAAGGAAACACGAACTTATTTAATCTTTTGTTTACTGTTTTTTATACGACACAAAGGGTCATTTATAATTTTCAAAGTAACGGAAATGAACATTGTTTACTGTTTAGCATTGTAGGGTTTTTTATTTATATAAATAATTAAATATCTTGGAACAAACGCCACAAGGTCATCTCTTCCTAAAATAGGCATCGTAGTATGGTGATTGGCCACATATTATATTATTTTCCTAAAATAGGATATCGTAGTATGGTGATTGGCCACATATTAATATGCATATTTTTCTAGGTGCATAATGAAATATATAATTTTCACCCAGGCACAAAACTACACTCTTATGCTCATCACACAAATATTTATCCCGGGTGGAAATCAAAACATCAACGTCTCGTCATCAATTATAGTAACTGGCGACTACGTTAAAAGGCCACTTACATTATATATAAAGTTATTGACATTCGTAACCTGATTTAAAGTTAGCATTTATGCCTAAATATATAATAATTCTACCCTCTGATGTAATAAAAAAATCATTAGTCAAAATAAATATATCAATCTCTAGCGAACTGAATCAAAATCTTGTAAATTAAACATTATTTTCATCCTGTTTATTTGCTAAAAGTTTCTTAATTTATTTCTATTGATCTTTTAGATCTGAATGTCTTTCAAAAAAGTGCCATGATCATGGTACTAATTTAATACTACTTAGTTGATGAACGTTGGTAATATTATATTATTAGATACATAGAATGGTGGAAACGTTTCAATTGTGACGAGTTAATCGGGCGGAAGGTGCGGTTGACTGCGGTGGCACCTAAAGAGCTAATTAACTTCAATTTCGGTCAATAAGCATAATTAGTAATAGTGCACTTAATTAGGTTGTGTTCTGAATTTCATCGCGGAATTTATATATTTAACTAAGTAACGGATACTCACAATTAGTGATTTTTACAACAATTTCCAGGTTAGCCGTGACCACAAGCCATGCAACTGGTTCGAAGTATCGGCAATTAGATAATCGTGATACGCGTTACATATAAAAAAATAGGTTGCGTTCTCTTTAACGCGTGTATAAATAGTTTTGTACGGTTAGGAAAGTGCCGCGAATGTTGTAGTAGCAAGGGTGAGCCGAGGTGCGTGACCCGTGTGATGAATCATGTCTGTTTTTATTTTTACGATTCCCATCCGTAGTGCAGTTGGCCTTTCGTATTTCGTTGAATGACGCGAGCGACACGCGCGCGGCTCGTGACGATGAGTGTGTTCAAAGTTTGGTCAGCGTTCAGGGATGGTCATTTTTTGTTTGCCGGAATTTTAAAAAAGGGAACGTAAAATAAAAACGTAAAAACATATTAGATCATATTTTCACTATGGTATTAAGAGGTAAATAAATATTTTACTAGATAAGGTGTTGACCTTATTTTACATTTTGCGTTAGTCAAAAGGCTTTCGCATGATTTCAAACAGAGAGATATAAAATAAAGAATAAAGTATTTATATGATTTATGTATGACTATGAGTATTATATATTACAAAATAAAACATGTAAAACACAGTTCATTTCGATTATTTCAAATATTATTATTATTTAAAATTTTCTACCTAGACAGGTGGAAAATAAATTTGCAGATCACCTGATGCTATGTGATCTCTTCAGCCTTCGGAAACCCATATTCAACATTCACATAGTTGAAACGCTATCTGAGGTCGTAGGTTTGGAGTAGTGTTCGTCTCGTTTGTAAGTGTATCCGGCAATCAAATCCCTCCAACCACAGTACAAGCGCTCCAAGGCGGATTATAAGGGCGGGGGATTACGAGGGATAATATCGATCTGAGAATTTCCTGTAGTGACTTTTCCTTATAGGCACGTGGGACACGTGACTTAGTGACCTCTACAGACACTATTGGTTATGAATAAGAAGTGACGTGATGAAATTTTACAAAAGAAAATGAGAATTTCAAATCAAAATAAGTATCAGATAATATGAGATTTCATGGTGTTGTAATTGTTTTATTAGCAATAGTAATTTTTTAGTTTCAGAATTGATCCCATATTCTTTATTTTCAAGGATCCCTGTATGGATGAAGGCACAAATGTTGACACAAAAAAAGAGTAAATATAGAGCCTTATATAGAAAATATACATACGCACAGCTAGCCAGCATATTATTAAAATTTCAATGAGTATTAAATTATTTTATGTCTAGCAAATTGAAAACCTCAATCTTGTGCGGTTCTGCACACGAAAGTCGTGCAAGGGTTTTTCGATTTTACGAAGGAATCCTAAATAAATTTAAAGTTATAAGCCATACGGACAGACAGCCAAAGATAAAAAAGTAGTTCTAATACTAGTCTCAAGCAAATGCGTATAAGAATTTAAAAATAGCATATTTTTGGAAATCACAACCAGACATTTATTTATTGGTATAGATAGATTAAACTTTACTTTTAATGACACTGAAACAACACAAATTATGCGGGAACACGGATGAGGACGCGAGTAAAAGTTAGCGGCAACTGAAATCGATTTGTTTCGTACACACGCAAACACGAGATTTGGTGGGCACTGAATTTTCTGGCCCAAGGTTCCTATGAAACTTCAAGCCGATGAGATTGTTCTACCTCTCTCTCGGTCACTGCCCGCACTCCTAGTAAGTTAGTTCCGATACTTGGCTTATGACGTAACTCGGCCTCACAATAACATTGCATTTGTAACATTATACGTACCACAACATTAAATGTGTAACATTATACGTTTGATATAATTGAATTCTACTTGAGGTTGACACAATTACAATACAAAGTTTATTGTAAAATGCAATAATTGAATTCTTAAAATAATTTCAAATTTGTAATACTTGTATATTTGTAACGATTAACTATGTTATTTAAAAAATTGCATACGAATATGTACGGACTTTCTTTAGCAGATTTCCTCAGTAGTGGAACATGTTACGAAGCGCTGCTAATTGTTTAATATTCAGCGTTATACAATCAACTTTGAATAAATGCCATTTGAATTTGAATTTATTAATTTGATTCCATTCAAGACTACATTCCTTGCCATGTTCAATCAAACAATCTGGAACGTTACGTTGTATGCAGCGATAAACATTTTTATTTGATTCATTTCTTAAGCAGTAACTAAATATTTTGATATAAAAAGTAACCTTCGCTATTCGCTGTCAGTTTTATTTCCGAGTAAAATTACCATGAAAATCGGTGCAGCGGACGCATTCTGCCTAATTTGACAGACAAAAAATATATAAACAAGTACGTAATATTATAACAATGGTTATTTTTAACCACAGAAAAATATTTCTATTTAAATTTTCCTATAAATTGCATATCTCGAATACACAAACGAACTCGAAATTTTCCCGTGAAAGCGGGAGATAATGCGGTAACATATGACTTGGCAACCTTTGGAGTGATTGTTAAAAACGTTTCTGTATGATTAGTTTACGACACACTTGGCTCCACACCTCTCTTTGTTGTTACGATCCTTTATGACCGCTTTTGTGAGATTTCCATTTGCAAATTAACTTGTTCGCACGATTAATCTGTATTTTTGGATGCTACGCGACCTTGACTTTCCAAAACTTTAAGAAAGAAATACCTAACGTCTTTATATGGCCTGGTAATGTTTATAACGGTCCTAGTGGGGAATTTTATTGGATATTGCATAGCGTACCTCGGACACGTTTGGGCTTTTACGACGGATTAGTCAATAGAGCATTGCACACTTTTGTTTGGGCTTTACTACAGAATGATCAGACTAATAAGGCCAGACCAAATACGGATAGAATACTAAATTAAGAAGACTAGTTACTTAAAATTACGAGTAGATATTTCAACATAACGTAACGTTAGAAAGCTGTGATAGTCTAGTGGATAAGACTAAGAATTCAGTTGATTTAAACAGTAATTGTATTTCCTAGATCTGTTAGTGTAACGAGTGCTGGCATGTGGTAAAACTATTGTTCGACCTAGGCGGTACCACCGCCGCTGTCATAATCCATTAAATCAATTGAGTACGGTGCCTAAGTAACTTTGCCTTTAATCTATATTATAAAAAAGGAAAAGACGTGACGTCTATTTCCGGCTGCCATCTTGGCACATAAATGACAGTGCGTTTGACATTTTAATGATTATCAATCTGTAAGCTCGTTGTCTAATGCTTTCTACTAAAATGAATCTAGTCTATTGATTTTGAAAAATACATGTTTTATTTTTATTAAACAGATTTTGATTTTTTCTTTTCTTTTCAACGTCTCTTCTGCCTGGAGCACAGTTTACTTTATCTTAATGAGCTAACGAATGCTCAAGGAAATCAAATATATATTCATTTCTCTTGAATAATTTTTAACTCAACTCGCAGTATGGCGACCATCTTATTAGAACTTAGAACCTTAGAAAACAAGTCTACGCTCGACTTCGATTCGATTTCCTATTCTACGTGAATTAATTAGTATCAAATTGACTGCCCGCTCGTTTCCTTTTTTAATTTTATAAAAATATCATCAAATTTTTAAATCGAGTTGTCTGTATAAGAAGTTTCCGACTAGTTAAATTAATTACAACGCTAATACTATTCATAAAGATCTGTACCTACAATCTATACTCGGATTTGTAATTACACATTTTTGTTCTAACTTTGAAATTTGACTTTTGACTTCTTGTATAATGACTTCTTTTTTGTACGTATTTACAGCAACCATTAAACAGGGAAGACAAAAATATACCATGAAGGTGTAAGGTACAAAGTAAGCGCGCTCAAAACCGGAGCTTGTATAGGTAGGGTAAGTTTATTAGATCGGTGAAATTAAGCAACCTATGGTATTGTCTTGAGTTGGATGGGTGACCAGTAGTGGTAAATGAGGGATTAATGACTCCCTAACTTGTCATTAAAACAAAAAATCAATACACATGAAAGTTGCGTATTGATGTGTGTATTAGGTCTCCAGCTGTAAGGAGAGGCCTGTGGTATGAGATATATAATGAATTATACTCATAAGAAAAACAATCACATATAAGCCTAGTGGTCGATATTCAGTTTTTTACACGGAGAGTCAAAAGTTCTAATCCCAGACGGCACAACTTAGATTTTTAAAATCTATTTGCAACGCTCAAGGAAAACATTGTAAGGAACCGGAACCTGGCCTGAGAACTTTCTGTAAAGTTCTTAAAGGTGTCTGTCAATCGATACTTAGTTAAAGTGTAGACTATGACCTAAAACCTCATTCTCGGACCCGTACCCACTAGTGAAATAACATAGGTAACGAAAGCATAAATATACCGATGACGGACGATAACAGTGTATGTCAAATCAGCGACGATAATTTATGCGGTGTCGTTAACGTAATTATCAACACGTGATGTGATTTATGAGTTTTACGGGTTAATGCATTGTCACCCAAAATCCCAGCCTATAATTATGTGCTTAATTTAACGTCCATTGCGCTCGATCGGTAATTAATTTGATCGGTGAGTGTTGCCGCAATATCAACAAACTCGCGACCAATTATGTCCGACAGCTATTAATATTTCAGAACATTGTTCTGATTTTAACAGACCGCATAAAATAAATGGTTCGTTTGTGTGATGGTATTTTTGAACGTAAATATTTTTAGTTTTATAAGTGTTAATAGGTGTGATTACGCGGCTCTTAACCGTATACAAATTTAATGAAAAAGTCAAACGAAATACGGTGGTAGTTTTTCTAAATTTATTACATTAAAATATGCTACTGAGTGCGCGCGGAAATATGGAGATCACGGACCTTTTAGGCGGATGTCAATGTAAGATTTTTGCCATTGAGAACTTATCAGATACTTTTAATTCTGGAACAATTAAAGATCTGTAGGATTCCCATATACAAAGGAAACGTATTTGCAAGCAAACATCTTTTTTCGGAAGCATGTATGACTTAATAAAAGTGGGAGAACTATAGTTCTACCGGGAATGTACCGAGGAGGTAGGATTTCGGTCATGTTTGTGGTCGTACTTGGATGTTTATGGGCTGCGACTACTTAGTAGCTAGTTCGTATGCTCGTTTGCTACTCTTTGTGTAAAAGTAAAACTTTCCAAATATTTTTCAAAAATAGAATATGAATAACGGCGCAAAGTTATAACATTATATAGTAAGTATAATTATATAGTAAGTATAATTATTATTATTATATAGTAAGTATAATTAATTATGTAACATTCTATAAAGTAATTAAGGATGTTGAAGTCTAAGTTACCAATTTGAGATTAAGACATTCTTGCAAAGTTTAAATTCATGTTTTACCCTTTTTAATGAACCAAAAAATAAGACTTTCTAGGCCAACCCAAATTTTAAATTGATACAATTATGATAATAACTCAAAGTCACCTTTTTCTGCACTTAATGTGTTTTATTTATTAACCAATTACGTATTTTTGGCAATTTAAAAGTACAGTAAATAACTTTCACATACATCAGATAATCGAATTGCGTAAACGAATTTTATTTCCGAGTAATGAAATTTCATTGTGAAGCTTTTTATATGCCTACATTCATTCAGTGCTTGTAAACTTTGCACTCTGTATCGCAACGTCGATACAGAAACGCAAGCTGCTACGATGTATCACAAACAAAGGGTTCCGTATACACAAAAGGTACAGTATTCCCAAATACCCCATATGGTATAATATCCCGTATAGTAAACGTGGGAGAACTAATCTTTTTCATATAAAATATATATAAAGGTGGGAGAACTATAGTTCGATCGGGGAGGTAACACCGCCGCCCTCATGATCCGCCGTAAAGCATTACTTGTGTTTCGGCTGGAGAGGTGCGGTTGCCGGCTACCCTTTGAAGCGAGACGACCATCTTAGTCCTCAGGAGTAGCAACGCATCTACGGTCGAGCTCAGATAGGATTTCAGTCGTGTTTGTGGTTGTACGTGGATGTCAATGGGTTGCGACTACTTAACATCAGGTGGTTTGCATGCTCGTTTGCTACTCTAATCGCATAAAAAAATCTCAGAACTGTACAACATACTACAATAATCTTCATCTCTATGTTAGAATAACAAATCTAACATCTAATACCTTAACACCGATAATAAAAACTAACCTAAACAATCTAAAGGGAGTCCGTGCCCATGGCGCATGGTGCCAAGCACTTTTTAAATAACGTATTAAAATAATTGGAGTGATGTGAAAGGTGATTATAAGGCCCTTTCCGTAGTTTTTTCAAATATTATACCTCAAATGGTAAAAAACAAAAATTTAATGACTTAAAAGATTACACAAAAAATTGAATAAAAAAGTAATATAGAAAGCATTTCGAAGACGTACCTAATGATACCCCACTAATGTCATATATACAACACACACACAAACTCATAAATATAATGATGTTTTTTCATTCCCTCACTTAATGGTAAGGAGCACTACGGATGAATTTATTAAAGATACCGCATCCTATCTTCCAAATTTCTGTTTTGCGCCTAGTATTATACTAGTCTAATATAGTATAGTCTAGTATATACACAGATGTACAGACAAAGAGAAGGGCGGACGGACACAGGGACATAACAAAGTGTCATGGTTCCTTTTAGTTTTATAACTATGGAACCTCGAAAAATTGAATCGGCAATCGGATTAATGGCAGACCACTGAAATATTCGCTTCATTTCTCCGAAACCACACATTTATAATTCTGTAGATATATATTATTTAATCTGTGGGCCGAACGCATTCGGTACAATACATTTATATTTCGTACGTGTGAATATTTAATGCCCGAGTTCTTTCTTACTATAAATTGTATTTATTCTTAAAAAAGATGTCGTTATTTATTAAAATTAGTTTTATATATATTTGGGTTAATTTGTTGTTTATGTAAATACATTTTCTCATGCTCACAATAGCTCGGAAACTGATTAAATTAAAGTAAAACAAAAAATGACTGCAAAAACATATGATTGTTATTCTACACGGTTTTTGTAATATAATATTTTTATATCCATAATACTTGTGTGCGAACAATAGGTTTTGTAATAATTGCTGTTTGTGAGTTTTTGTTTGTTGTCAAATAAAATGATTGTTCTATGATATCGATGAAACTATATTGAAAGGTGGTAGAGCCATTAGAGTTCGCCCAGGGCAGCACCACCGCCACCCTCATAACGCGCTGTAAAGCAACATGTTCTTCATGCATTGTGTTTCGGTTGGGGAGGTGTGGTTGCCGGATACACATTATTGGAGGCGAC
>DWON01005924.1:0-14401 GCA_018251015.1 Phocides pigmalion okeechobee
AGCGTCCTCCTTTTAGTCACCTCTTACGACAGGCAGGAGATACCGTAGCGCTATTCTGGTCCCGCGCTACAGGGACAAAAAAATCGTTAGCCAGTGGGGAACTTTATGTAATAAATGTTATTATATCATTTCTTGTGTTGGTTGGAGAGGTGCGGTTGCCGGCTACACCTTGAAGCGAGGAACATCTTAGTCCTCAGGAGAAGCAACGTATCTACATTCGAGCTCAGATATGGTTTCAATCGTGTTTGTGGTTGTACGTGGATGTCTATGGCTGCGACTACTTAACATCAGGTGGTTTGCATGCTCGTTTGCTACTCTTCTCAAATAAAAAATACGATATTAGGACAACAAGAATAAATTAGCAACTACTGCTAATGTTCATTAAAGTATGATTTGTCTTAAAAAGTAAAATAGCACAAATTGTGTGCAACAACTATACTACTTCTTGAAACCACCTTAAGCCGACGTCTTGCGATTGTAGAAAGCTGTAGATCATTAATATTTTTAGAAATAGTAGTTATTTTAAACGTACGAGCAATTATGGTCGATTATTTTACGTGAATTAAAAAACTATTCGTCTATCGTATAGTCTATCGATGAAGTCTAGTGCTACATGCTTCAAATTAACTTTAGGTAAATGTAGCTCAAAATAAATTTCTAGAAAATTTTCATTGGTGTGTAGAAAATCTGTAGTTGAAACCTTTGGCGTGTAATCTAATCAATAATTAGTATGTAGCCATTAGTGGCCAGTATGACCCATTTTGCCGTCTATTAAGCTTACTTACGTTCAAATTATTTTCAAGGAACGTACTGTAAATTTTTTTTTTACATAGTTGAAACGTAATGAATTAACTTTAATATAACAATGGGAAACATAAAACTAATTATAATAAAAACTTAAACAATCTATAAGTCGTCTTTGCCCACGAAGCATAGTACTAGGAATGCTAGTCGCATTTTTCTCCAACTGAAACAAAAATAGTTATTTTACGTGGGATTATTAGGGCGACGGTGTTACCTCCCTGGTTAAGTTATAGTTTTACTACTTGTCATAGGAATCTTACTGGTCATACAAACCGATTATTACATCCATATTATTATATTTTAAGTGTTATTTTTATACATATAAGAATGAAGAAATAAATTCTTGATGACCTAAATCTTTTTATCGAAAATACTCTCATTGTTGCCATAGATAGGTCGCCGTATCCAAGGACTGTAATACTAGATAAAATATAATCTAGATAAGTTATTCCAGAAACGGAATAATGGAAGGTCAGTTCATTGGATTGAATGGGACGAAAAAATAACGAATTCGTCCGATTTTGTGACTGGAAACTTCACGGATGAAATTTATTGGAGAATAAGATTTTATAGACAATTATTGGCAGTAACGAGATGGACGATCAAAATATTTATATCGATCGATATATTAGAATAAACGTATGTTACAAATTAAATTCTAAAGTGATATCTATAGAAGATCAATATTAATCTTGATCGATAAATTGAAATATAGGTGTGTGTCAAATTAAATTCTAAAGTGATATCTATAGAAGATCAATATTAATCTTGATCCATAAATTGAAATACACGTGTGTTACAAATTAAATTATAAAGTAATATGCACAAAAGATTGAAATGAATGTGTGTTACAAATTAAATTCTAAAGTGATGACTATATAATATCAGTTAGACACTATATATTAAGTATCATGAGTCATACACGACACGTAACCTTCTTGAATGAAATGAATTAAATCATCTTGATATACAACCATCGAGTGAGTAGTCGTTCCTCATCATTCTCGAATCGAACCAAAAATGATGTCCGTTGGAAGATTACGGCACAATACCATACTGCATCGGCGCATACTTCCTTTAGATTGTTCAGGTTAGGTTTTTATTATAATTAGTTTTATGATGTCATTATTGCAATTAAAACCTAAATTATATTTTTGTTAATAAAATAAACAATAAAAGTTTATGTTTTAATATTGCGTTTATTGTTAAAAATGTTATTATAGTTACTTACTATCTACTAGCTGTTTTTACAGGGTTCCTCTATGCGATTTGTCAGGACAGGATATGCTGTAGAATTCTTTGCAGTCCCAACGACGCAGCCACTTCCAGACTCTTCCCTGTTAAGGGATAGAGCTGAAGCATGAAATCTTTTATCGGCAAAGTTTACAGAAAAAAACATTAACGCTACCTTATTCAGTCAATTTCGTTTAGATAGAGATAACTGTAAGCGTGGATACAATCAATTTACTCCCAAATGAGGAATTGTCTGCAGAACGAGTTCGGGCCGAATCTATGTTTAACTTTTACTAATTGTTTGCTCGTGGGGCAATGTAGCCAGCGTAACCTGACCTCCGAAATCAGTTTAACGATGCACAAAATAGAAGACAAATAGGAGGTGTGGCGTATCCAGGTGCCTGGTTCTAAACTTAATCTCGTGAAAACAGTGCCACGTTGGTTTTGCAAAACTTTTAATACGATTAATGTTTAATTCGTTTATTGCTTTTTGCTGATTTCAATGTTTGGTTGTGGTTTCTGTTAATTTTATGTTATATTTATGGGTTGACTATGTAAGATTTACGTATGTGTTCTGAAAAAGAAAGAATCGCACAACGATAAAAATTGTAGGGTTCAAGCGAGAGGCACTACCACCGAAACAATTTTCAGCGACAAGTGATTGCTTCATTGATTGCATTTCGCTAGAAGTGGGTACAGCGGTGGTACGCTTGTACGTACGTGGCGGGAGCGTTTTGTGTTGGTGGGAGACTTTTTTTATCTGAGAAGAGTAGCAAACGAACATGCAAACCATCTGATGTTAAGTCGCAGCCGACATCCTCGTACAACCACAAACACGACCGAAATCCTATCTGAGCTCGAACATAGACACGTGGCTACTCCTGAGGACTATAGTCGCCTCGCTCCAAAGTGTAGCCAACAATCGCACCTCTCCAACTAAAACGCAACTAATGCTTTACGGTGAATTATGAGGGCGACGGTACCTCCCCGATCAAACTATAGTTCTTCCTTGAAACGTGTATGTATAAAGAGTATAAATGATTAAACTCGCAAAACCCGAGAAATAAAAGCATTTATCGACTTGAAGACTGTGATTTTCTCGAAAGTCTTCCACACGTCCATTGGCAATTCAAAAGTTAATTTGGTTCCGAAATTCTATTTCCAAAGCAACAAAGCGGACTTCGGATTTGTTCATTTCATTGACTTCGTCGTGTGAAACGAAAATTAAGGTACTTTCAGACTTCGTAACGACTTTTGGTTCGTTTGGTTCGTTCTGAATATCTTTATAAATAATAGAATTGTAACAGATAGCTGTGTAGATGAAGGTATGTGAGAAAATCTCTTATTAACGGCCTTTATTAACGCCATAGAACCTAAAAAATAATTACGTTATCATCATCATCATCGGGACGTCCCAGACTCTTTGGGCGGAGGAATATGGGCCTCGAGGTAAACCCTCTTTGCCCGGGTCTGAACTCGGGGTTGTACCCTGGCTTAACTGTAGTAACCCTCGTCCACTGTTAAGGTGGGGGGGGCTTGGTAAAATTACGTTATACAACGGATACTAACGATTAACGCTTTTTTTAATTGTCGATATTTCGAACCAGTTGAGTTCGAGTTGAGTTCAAGTTCCGCGATATTAGTTTCAAATCGTATAAACAATAATTTACAGAATTTTTGTTTCTTTGTCTGTGCGTTTGGGTGCGCTAATCTCAAAAACGACTAAGCCGATTTCAGTGTGGTTTTCTCGTGTTGCAGTAAGCTTTACTTCACATTATTAAAAACATATCAATTTCAGAGTTACAGATGTGAGTAATTTTAACGTGAATTCTGAACATACAGGCATGCATTTTCGTATTTATATTAGTAGAATGTGGCGATGATTTTAATTATATCGTTATTTTATGATTAGCTTCATGTGTAACACTTGTGTTTATATATAAAAGAAGAACATGAATTACTGACTCAAAGATCACATCCGTAACCACTGAATCTAAATTCCTGAACTTTAGTTTAATACTCGTCGTTAAGAAAAACAGCCAGTTTTATTGCAAAATGAAACATAATCATATTTACGCTCTTGGTACTTAAAGTTAAAATAAAATCATACTTACATTTTTGGTTAATATAAAAGCTAGTAATGTATAAAGGTTGTTAAAATTACTTGATTTTTATTTGAAGTTGCTCGTGCAGACGGCGGCAATAGTCGCCAATAATGTCACTTATGTTGCAACCTCTTTTCTACTTCGATTTCATGGAAAAAAGTCAAGCCTAAATTATCCAATTATCACGCCCACTTTAGTACCTTATTAGAATCTAGATTTTGCCTACAACTGTGCTTGCGCAGAATCGATAAATCGTGTCTTATATTTTTACCTATATGTATATTTGAGGCAAATCAAAACTAAATTAATATAAGGAATCGAAAAATCATATAATTTTTCCTTAAAACTCTTCAGTCCCTATTTTATTTTATTCAAGGTGGAATTTCCAAAATTCTATTCTTATTTACATTATATAAAAAAAACTTCTTTGCAAAATTTGGGGATTCTAGGTTCAGTGGTTTCGGGTGTCAATACACCCTCTTTGGGTCAGTCAGTTACCTTCCTCTTTTGTTATATAGATAACATACATAAAAGGTAAATTACGGTATAAAATTGTTATATGCAAAATTTGGGGATTTTAGGTTCAGTAGTTTCGGGTACATTGATCTCTGGGCCAGTCAATCACCTTTCTCTTTTTTATAGATATAAGGAAACTTATGGTATGTAAAATAGTTATCTACAAAATTTGGGGATTTTAGGTTCAGTGGTTTGGGGTTCAATCCCTGAGTCAATTTACTAAGGTGTACTCACGCTTAGTTAACAGTTTAGCCATGACCACGAGCCATGCTTGGATCTAAATATGGGCAATGAAGTATTGTTAATTGTGAGTACCCGTTACATAGTAACATGTGTAAGGTCAGCGAAGATTTAGTTCATCTATAAATACTATAAAATAAAGTCCCCCCTTGCTGTCTGTTCGTGATAAACTCAAAAAGTACTATATGGATTTTCTCACAGTTTTCAACAATAGGTAGAGTGATTTTTGAGGAAGGTTTTGGTACATAGTAAGTTAAGTTTTTTTGTAAATTGAGCGAGAAATTAAATAATCACTGGATGCGTATATATGCAGGTCGTTTCACGATTTTAGAATTATGTAAAGTAAATGCTAACGAAGTCGCGGGCAGCCAGTAATCTATACATAGATATTCATATAAATCTCTAGGTCAGTCCGTTACCTCCTTATGATATAAATAACATAGATATAAGGAAACTTACGGCAAGTCAAGTACTTAGCTGAAATCCCATTAGTTGAACGGTCACCTATCGGCTTGACCTCGCCGAACGCTTAACGTCCATCGATTTATAGTTTGTGTGAAACCCCTATAGGAAGATATTTGGTTTGTTGATATAGGTATTTTATACCTACAAAGGTTCTCATAAATTTCATATAGTAAGCATATTACTTAGTAACTTCCTTGACTCACAGGGACTTATCCCTGTGAGTTTAATTTTAGGGTTTGTTCATATTCCTAACAGCTAAATATTCTCATATACTCTTAACATTAAAAATCAAAATATTGTATGTATGAAAACGGCGTGGTCGTGGCGTGGAAACGCTTGTGGTCGCGGCGAAACTCTTTGTTTCGGGGTGACCACAAGCTATCCAACTGGTTTGAAATATCGGCGATTAAAAAGCGTTAATCGTGAGTACCCGTTACATAACATAATGGATAAATTCCACAATTATATTAGTTTATAATCGTATATCAAGATATTTGTTAACACAATAGATTCTTTACATAACCCTTTAGAACGTCAATAAATTACCTACTCGGGGGTGTTTCGTTTTGTAGAAGAAGCGGCGAAAGAAACTCCAAAACACATCTCAACAATCATCATCAATCAATCTTCATTCAAATTGGTATAACTTTTTTATTTATAAACCGATTAAACTGACATCCATATTGACTGCACAAATCAAATTCAAGTAGGTAAACCTCTTTGAATTTGATTTGAGCAACTTTTTTTTATTGTGGAAGAGAAAGAAACGGGCATGCAGCCCACCTGAATGGACAACCGCGTCCAAATTTAAATAGAACAGAAGTTCTATTTAAGGATGGACACGGATGCGTGATCTTGAGGTCAAAGATGGTCACCTTCAATGATGTGTATCCGGTAACCACACCTCCCCAACCGAAACACAATACATGAAGAACATGTTGCTTTACGGCGGGTTATGGGGGATGGCGGTGGTGCTGCCCCGGGCGAGCTCTAACGGCTCTACCACCTTTAACTTGACTTCATCTCCTATCTAAATTTTCGCGTAGATGCGTTATTACTCCTGAATATTGAGATAGTCGTTTGGTAGGTGGATGAGGTTACCGCAACCCTCACCTATAAACAAGTTTAAATGTCGAAGAACTAATAGAATAAAATAAAAGTTCGACCAGGGAGGTATCACCGCCGCCCTCATAATTCGCCGTAAATCAGTACTTGTTTTTCGCTTGGAGAGGTGCGATTGCCGGCTACACTTTGAAGTGAGGCGACCATCTTAGTCATCAGGAGTAGTAACGTATCTACGTTTAAGTTCTGATAGGATATCAGGCGTTGTTGCGGTTGTACGTAGATGTCCATGGACTGCGATTACTTAACATCAGGTGGTTTGCATGCTCATTTTCTACTCTTCTTACATAAAAAAGTTAGTTCACACCGGATGAATAGGGTAGCCGTGCCGCTTTCCCGGTCGAAGTATAATTCTCCCATATAACAATATCAACATGTTAGATAAATAGACAGTCAGATTTTTTTACTATATGTACCGGGCACTCACGTTAACGTGTTTTTTATTTGATTGCCGATATTTTGAACCAGTTGCAAGGCTCGTGGTCACAGCGAAAGTATAAAATGTGTAAATTACGTGATAATATTCGTTTAAAAATGGTCAAACGGTCGCTTTGTCTGCCGCTTCGTCGTTCACACCAGCGATCTCCGTGGCCAGGCAGAAGGATAGAATAATTTGAAAAAATGGATCGTATTGATATTGACGAAATAATTATTATTTGAGCAGACGAATAGGGAGACAGACGGTCACGCGAATCAATAACCAATTGGACGAAATATAAGAGTTCAAATTTATCCATTGCGTTACAGAACCCTTAAAAGACCACACACCATAAATAAAATCACAAGTTACATTCCATTTAGAGCATTAATTTTTTGCAGGCTCCATTTTTTTCCAGCAACCGAACGGGCAGTTCAAGCTCATTACTTGCCAAGCACGGATTCATTGTTTAACTTTGCCTTGGCAATTACCTTGCCAGTTGTCCAATGTCGCAGTGCAGGTAAATATTTACCCGGTTTGCAAATTTGTGGACGGTTTTGTGTGGCTTTATTATAAACCTTAGCTTAATCGTTTGATATTATAGTGATACGGATATAATATACATGTGCATTTTTTTTTGTTTATCAAAATTCCAATATTTTATTTCATTGTAAGAAATTTACTAAGTAATGCGCAGCGATAACGAAAGTTATATGGTGTGTGTGCTGTGGTAATGTACCGTGGTAAGTAATGTGGCATACCATAAGACGAATTATACTAAAAACCTAACCTGAACAATCTAAAAGGAGTCTATACCATTGCGATGGTGCTAAGAACGGTAGCTGAATTCGCGCATTCAATTGCTATCGCAAGTCTCTGTTTGAGATGAATCATCCTTCTAGCAAGCAACGTCGATCAAACGTGAGACTATGTTTTTCAAAAATAACTGGCACATGGATCCCAAGGACCAATGGTTTCAAAGCCAATAGAAACAAACACGTAATCACTGTTAAGTGGAACATACGAGTATTTACGCCACTTGCCTTCTTCTGCAGTCTCCGTTGCAACACTAAGAAACACAGTCAAAGGTACAATATAAAATTACTCCATTAGCTTCATTGTAAAGTTACTTCATCCCCGTTGGCTAAGGTTGACCGATAGAGAAGAAAGAAAACTCTCAACACTTCATCAATCGTAACTCATCAGTCATTCACAACATACGCATTACACAGTATACCTTTAGAAAGATAAAATTTAGTTATGTGTTGTAGATAATAATTATAGTAATGTACGATTTTAAACCAATTGCATCGCGGAATTTATACATTTTATTAAATAAATGGTACCCACGATTAACGCTTTTTAACTGCCGATGTATCGAACCAGTTACATGGCTCGTGGTCACGGCGAAACTCTTCGTATTTGGGCAATTAAAAAACGTTAATCGTGGGTACCAATTATATAATAAGATTAATTATAGTAATGTGGGAATTGTGGTAAAGTCGTCAATAACCGCACAAGTATACTTTTATTTCAACTTTGAACAGTCTTACAAAATCGACGTCTTTCTTTTCTTAAGCGCAAAACCATAGCCTAATCCTAGACCCTATCCCTTCCTCTTCCTTCACGCACAGATCACACAAACTTGCTCTGGCATTTAGTATTTATCCTACAGCAATTTATTGTAGAAATTAACTATTTATCAACTTAAACGGCGAAGAAAAATAACTATAAGAAACCTGCTTGTTTAACAGTTCATGATGTTATCAAAGGTTTAAATTATAAGAATCGTCGTAAACTTTTATCTAATCCTCTTCATTCTGATCCAACAATAGATCCATTTAAAGAAATGTTCGGATTGAAATTTCAGGCAGTTTTTATGTAGTTAATAGAAAGTGTACGTTTTGATCGGGGAGGTATTGTCGCCACAACCCATTTTAGCAATTCGATAGAAATGTTTGATTTCTAGCTCACTTACATATGAGACCTTTTTATTCAAGAGTAGCAACGCATCTACGATAGACTTTAGGAGAGCTTCCGGTCCATATTAAACTTTACGTATACGAGGACTGTTCGTTTTCTTTTATTTTTAAAGAGTATCAAACTTTGACGTTGACGTTGACTTTGACTTTAAGGCAATTTTGACTTCACTGACTCTGACGCCAACGCCGATGAAGCCGATGCTGACGCTGACATGAGCATTGACGTTAACGTAGACATTGACGATAACGACGATGACAATGACGATTTCGTTGACATTGATGTTGAAGTTGACTATAACTCCCCGATCGAGTTTTAGTTCTATCACCCATCAAAATTGCTATTTCAATTCGCCAAAGCCAGCCAAAAACAATTGTATTCAAAAAACAAATTCGACATTTTGACATCACAATCATAACGGAGCAGATCAAATCAAAACAAAGTTTATACACTAGTCCAGTAACGTCCAGTATATGGCTTCCTAAAAAAACATTCCAGAACATGGCGAGAGAAAATTAAACCCGGAGAGAATCGCCGGCCTTTTATTGTTTAAGTTAGATAATTACTTTCCTGGGTTGTAGTGTCAGATTTAACGTAGGACGATGTGTGTAGCTTCGTGTGTGGGTTCGGAATAAACCTTCTTATAGGACGGTGCCTGGAATACTGGTATTAGAAACGTTACTCAGTTGATTTTTGACGTAATGTGCTTGTTAGAATTTATTTAATATTGCAGGGAGAAGGTGATTCTCTAAACGAAATTCGTGCCTGAGACATTATCATAAATTTAAAATATTTATATTGATTTTATTTTTTCGTAAGAGTAGCAAATAATGCGCTAGTTATCTGCTTCACGGAGTCCCAGGGCTATCTACATTACCATTGCACAAGACTGAAGTCCTAACTAAAATTGAAAACGATTAAAAAGGCAAGCAGACCCCACGGGCCAAAGGTTTCAAAGCCAAACGGAACTAATAAGTAATCAGTGCTTAGTGAGACATATTTACGCCATTTGGCTTCTTCTGCAGCCTCCGCCGCAGCTTCAACCCTCGACATCGTTCCGCCAAGGTGAGAAGAGGTCAAAAATTACCTGAATACATATAAATAAAAGTAAAAAACAAATTATTAATAATTGTCCTAAACATAATTGAAGAAAAAACATAAATAACCAAAATTTATGTCCCAAACAAAAAAGTTTATTTTTTAATCATCTATGTATTAATTTTTTTATTTATTTACATAATTTTATAAAATAGTAATTGATTAAAATACATTTTTGATTGTACAAATAGTTTGATTAAATTTTATTTAGTTTTAAATATGATTAATTCAAATTGAAATCAATTATTTATATTTATTTTTATTATTAGTATTTATAAAGTTCTTTATTAACAAGGTGGTGTAAGAACAAACCAGCGGAGTGTGAGCCCGCTCTTGCCCGCCCCAATCGATACGCAACCTTATTACCGCATTTAATCCTCTTATGAACCCACCCTCCATGCTTGGAGAAGTTGCTTTTTAATAGCTAAAAATAATAAAATGTACGTGGGTGCTTTGAAAATCTTTTTTTTGTATAAGAAAAGCAGCAAAGATTAATGTGAGAAGAGCAGCAAACGAGCATGCAATCCACCCGATGTTAAGTAATCACAGCCCATAGACATCCACGTACAACCACAAACACGACCGAAATCCTATCTTAGCTCGAACGTAGATATGTTGCTAATCATGAGGACTAAAATGGTGGCCTCGCTTCAAAGTGTAGCTGGCATCCTGGCATAATTGAATCAGAATGGGCTATGATTCCCCGAGTTTATAAGACTATTCGCGACTGCGTCCAAGACCTAACTGATTTACAAATCAATTAAACAATAATGAAACAAAAATGCATGGTAGCAAGAATCCAATGCACATTGTTACAAGGAAAATTACGGGGTACGAATGAGCTTTATGCTCAAAATGAATAATAGTTATAAAAGCTTGTTCGCAAAAACGAAAAACAACGTCTGATTTACTGAAACTGTTTTTCTGTTTGGAGTCAGTTATAGATCCATTGCCAATCATTTACCGTTTGGTAGAACTACACTATGAGCATAGAAAGGAATATCACTACGTTAAATCCTCTTTTAATCTTCTTATGAGCAAACCAATAGCCGAAAATTACTCTTTTTACCATCTTTGTATTTAAATATTAAAAATTGAGTTAGTGTTTAGTTAATAATCTATTTTAAATTATTATAGTGAATGTTAGTAAACGAAAGCAGTTACTTGCCATCCAATGACTACACTATGAGTGAAGCAGTTATTTACCACCTAGTAGAACTACACTATGAGTGTAGAAAGTAGAGTCATTAGGTGAAAGTAGTTAAGTTTCATAACTACAGTACGTTAAGCATGAAACAACTTTTCCTTATTAAAGAGACAGCTAAAGAACAAAACTCTTATGTAAGCTCCACTTGCCCCGCCCGAGTGTGTCGGTGCGCTCAACTTATTACCCCGTTTAATCCTCTTATGAGCTTCTATCCCACAGCGGGCGAAAGTTACTCTTTTTACCAACTTTGTTATTTAAACATTAAAAATTGAGTTTTTTTTTTTAATAATCTATTTCGATTTATTGCAGCGAATGTGCTTAGTAAACAGACGAAAGCAGTAATATATCATCTGGTAGAATGACACTATGAGTGTTCGAAGCAACATCACTACGTAAAATCCACGTTTAATCCTCTTGCCAGCTTCTATCCTACATTTGGCGCCAGTTACTTTTTTTTTGTTATTTAAACATTAAAAACGGTGTTAATTTTTGATTAATAATTATATATTTCGATTTATGATAGTGAATGTGCTTAGTAAACAGACAAAAGCAGTTACTTACCATACGATGAACTACACTATGAGTGTAGAAAGCGATATCGGTACGTTAAATTCTCATTTAATCCTCTAATAAGTTTTTATCCTACAGCGGGCGCAAGTTATTTTTACCAACTTTGTTATTTAAACGTTAAAATATGAGTTATTTTTTGGTTAATAAACTATTTCGATGTATGCTAATTAATTTTTTTGTTTTATTAATGTTTAAGTTAACTAAACTATTTCGCAACATTCCGCTACCAATATGTACATATAATGGTATTTATTTTGTATAACGGTATGTATTGAGCCGTTAATTTTTGATTAATAATCTATTCCTTTTATGGAATTTTATTTTTTCAAAAAAATTATCAGCAAGCGTGAACTTAAGTAAATAAAATATTTTAACTAATTTTTTATACAATTTATGGAAAATTATTTATTCTAAAACATTATCAGCAAGCGGGGAAAAGTGGGTAAGTTATTTTTACTAATTTTATTTACTTAAAATTATTAGAGAAGATACTAAATAAGACAAGGCCCTCGCTACTCTTCGAAGTAAGAGTTAAGATACAATATTCTGCTTAGATTTTTAAATTACTTTACAAGTTACTCGAGAACTAAATCTAAGTCGGTGTACAGCGGGAAACTTCGGCGAGTGTGCATGAAGTATGCCAGGTTTCTTTTCATTAACTTCAGTTGGAAGTTGTGGCATCGGTAGTTGGATCGTAAGTTGCATCTTTACTTATTTATTTTTAAAAATATATTGTATTGTTAACGGGCTAATAACTTTATTAACTCATTTTCAAAACTATCCGGTATCAATATGTTTAATGGTATATATTTTACATTTTAATGGCAAGAGAAAAGAGGGTGTAATACATTTCTATTTGAACAATTACTAGTAAAAACTTGTTATTTAAAAGGATATATTAATTTTTCGTTTAAATAAGAAATGTCTTTATTAGTTTTTAATTAAAATTATTAAGTAAAATAATTAAAATCTGAACGCTTTACTTTACTATAATTAAAGTCAGGGGGGGGGGGGTAAGAGATTCCGTGTCTATGCGGCATGATGCCAAGAAAGTTGGCCGCATTCCCACGTTGAATAGCAATCGCAATGTTCTGTGCAAGATATGAACCAGCCCTCTCTGTTACTTTGTCCTGTAGCTTAAAGCTACCAAGATATTATTTATAATGTGTCAAGAAATGGCAACATCGGGCCACGTAGTACTAATTTTATTAATTCTTCTAAATTCAAACGCCGTCATAACAGTTACAACTAGAACACAGTGCGTCTCGCTCACACCATTAGTTTTTATGTCCTCATCTCGTTCTCGCGTTAATCCGACGTGTGCTGGAATATTGCCTTTCTACGCTCCCTTGAGTCACTGTAAAGATACGTTCACACTAATGTTTTGTTGATTTTATAGAGTAAGTTATTATCATCTGTGTGTAAATACCATAACGATGAATGTAACTGTGGCTTTGTTATTGAAGGGGTGGGGGTGTGGTTCAAAGGGTAAAAGTAATACAAAAATTAACTAGTATTTCCCGGAAAAATACTAGTAAATAGTATTCGACGTAAAGTATCACGAAGGAAGTATTACGACGGGCAAATACTAGCAAAGGCGAAATATTAAATACCATCTCCATTAATTAGAAATTACATAATACCAAATATGAGACGGATTAGTAAGGATACAACAGTTCAATGGGGGAAGTACTACCATTATCCTCATTATCCGCCGTAGAGCAGTTTTTTGCGTCGATTGGAAAGACGGTTGTCGGCTACACGATCATGCAGACGATACTAAGTAGTCACTACTTTCACGTAGGAAATTACATTCCCTCTTTTAACTTTTACAAGATTTAATTTCGAAAGGTAGCGAACGGTAGCCTATGTCTCCAAGGTATAATCAATTTTTAAGTTAAATTTATCTGAATTGATTCAGCCGTTTTGATTCTTGATCGATATATATGTACATACACATTTTCGCATAATATTAGTAGAACACGCAAATAACATCGAAGTATCAGAATTGAACACAAAATTTGGTCCCCGGATCTTCCATGCAAGAGGCTGTAATCAACCTCCAGGCTTATCACTACTATTTACTTATCTCTAAATATTGTAATACAAAGTACCCAGCCGCTTCTGACTGTCTGTCTATTCGTGATAAACTCAAAAAGTACTGGACGGATTTTCTAACAGTTTTGAACAACAGGTAGAGTGAATCCTGAGGAAGGTTTTGGTGCATAATAAGTTGTTTTTTTTTTGTAACTTGGGCAAGAAATTAAATAGTTAAATTCAATATAATAAGTCGTGGTTTGAAATGCATATTTCTAATTGTTAGTTTTTGCAACTAGGTAATGAGATGTAGTAAAATAATGTAAGTAAATATAAATTTAATACCTATTATATATACGTATTTATTACATGAGCGAAGCTGGACCGTGTCGCTAGCTTCTTACATAACCTTAAATATATTTCTTTTCTCGTAAGTAAACATTTAGTATGTAGAAAAACCGGTATTTCCCTGATGTTGCCGATTAAATTGCTTCTAATGCTCGTCCGCCGATCGTTAGAGCTCGCCCGGGGCGGCACCACCGCCACCCTTATAACCCGCCGTAAATCAACATGTTTTTTAAGCATTGTGTTTCGATTGTGGAGGCG
>DWON01005925.1:0-14401 GCA_018251015.1 Phocides pigmalion okeechobee
TGAGGAGGTTGTTTGCAAAAATAAATTATGCCCAAAATAACTATTCCACGCGGACGAAGTCGCGGGCACAGCTAGTCCGCTAATATATCTCTCTTAGAACGAATGGACTTACGTTCCTTTTGCATATAATAAAACTGTAACTGATCGCTGTCTGTACATGTAATATGTATAAAAATCATAATGGAGTTGGTTTTGTCTCTATGTTTGTTTGTCTGTATAATTGTATGTTTGTGTCCGCTAACCTTAGAAATGGCTTATCTGATTTGAACGCAGTTTTCAGCATTATATCGATCGATGGACTTCACATTTACTGTTTTTTTCATTAAAATCGGTTATCAAATAAAGAAGTTATATTAATTTAATTCAATCGTTACCGACGAAGTCGTGGGCACGGCTAGTGTAATAATATGTTTATATAAGCTTACGAGGGACTAAGTAAGCATCCGCCTGTCATTAAACAGGTCCATGGAGACTCTGTACCAAATCCAATACAAACATTTTTTCGAGTACAATTTTTTCAAATAAGTCCCATGTTTAATCGATGGTGACAAGAGGACTGGTTCGTATCTCGTGCAGAGAATGGCTATCGCTATTCAATACGGGAATACGGCTAGAGTTCTTGGTATCATACCGCTTGGGCAATAACTCCCTTAAGATTGTTTAGGTGAGGCTTTTATTATAATTAGTTTTAAGGTTCTCATTATTGTAATTATAATGTAAATAAAGCTTATCCATATAGATATTACTGTTAATCTAGTAAACGATGGAATTTTAATGGTTTCTTTAATAGCCAAAGTATCATACAGAACTTGGTAAAAAAAATATGACTTTTATAATGATCTCGTCTACTTTTTTGTTAATGATGTGGACATCATCCATAGATCCCCTTTGTAATGGTTCGGGACGAAGGTTATGTCAGTTTTACACCCTGTTTATGCTTTAAGTTCAGGCGGGCACGTCGACTGGACAATGGCCCTCTCAGCAAACATCGACTCGCTATTACTTTCTGGCGAGCCTTACCGTAAGTGTTAACTTCATGAGAGACGCGTGTGGAACAATAGGCGTCGCTTCGGGTCTATCAGTGATCGGACGGCAAGTTGTCCGTAGTCCCTAGGCTCCTCTCTAGGATGGTCGGTGGTCATTGCACTCCCTCCAACGAATTTTTTTATTTGTTAAATGTAATTTTGACTAAATTTTATTTTGCACGTTTATTTTTAAAATTTTTAAATAATTTTAATTTAATTATCAATATTTAATTTGCATAGATGGGAGAACTACAGTTGGACCGGGGAGGTACTACCGCCGCTCTCATAAAAAAAGCCCTCGTAAAGTATTACTTGTGTTTGTGTTCGACTTTTCAAGCGAGGCGACCATCTTACCCCTCAAGAGTAGCAACGCTTCTACGTTAGAGCGCAGATAGGATTTCGGTCGCACTTGGGGTTGTACGTGGATATGTATGCGACCATTTAATATCAGGTGGTTTGCATTCTCGTTTGCTACTCTTCTCAAATAAAAACAAATCACTGCACTTATGCATTAAGTAGTTAAATCTGTAATGTTAGATGTAAAGTTCTTATAAATAAATAAGTAAATAAACAAATCTATTGCCAGCAGAGAGATTTCTACGTAAATTCATTCATTAATCGGATTGATCATCGCCAAATTGATTTAGCTATAAATACACAGAAATTCCTGTTTCGCAATCGTATGATTCGTATGATGTGGGATTACTAACAAGTCCGTTTACCATTCAATAATAGGTACTTACGCCTACTCGATGTTATTAAGATTATTCACCTTTGATAAATTGAATTTGGGAAATCAATAGAATATTGAATGATTGGTTGATAGGCATATTTACATTCGTTATATTTTTCTACGCGCTAATGCTAGTGGTCTGGTATAACTGCTTTGTGTGTATTTTTGTTTCTAAAAACTGCAAACGCAGTACGATTTTTTTGTATTAAGTTCGTTTTTCCCTCTTGCTCGCACAGATATTTTTCGATATTATGAAATCTTATGCAAACTTTCAACCCCTATTTTTCCCTCTAAGGGAAGAAATTGCCAAAATACCTATCTTAATCTCCATTTTTAAGATTGTAGGTTTAACTGTTTTTTCAATATACTAAGGAACGCGTACTCGCAATTAATGATTTTTAATATTTTGAACCAATTGCTTGGCTCGTGGTGACGGCTAAACTCCAATTATCCAGTATAATCAAACTGAAGTTAAATCGTGACCACGAGCCATATAAGTGGTTCGAAATATCGGTAATTCAAAATCGTAAATCATGAGTACCCTTTACATGGTAAAATGTATAAATTTCGCGATGAAATTAGTTTAAAATCTAGGTTTAGCTATTTCGGTTGTCTATTGATTTTTGTATCTGTAAGTAACATTACTCTTTTATACTGGTTATCTGTATCTGAGAAATCGTCTGCATAAATTTAAACAAAACTGAAATATACGAATACGATCAACATCGAATTGAAAGCAATTTAAATTGTCTGCGCCATCTTTTAATCAAAACTTCAAAACAAGTTTACGATCATGCAATTTTTGCTGGCTCAAGTTGAAAACTATTCGAGACGTTAAACAGGATATGAGATAAAGTTCAATACTAGATAGAACATGCAAACATATTAGTACACATATTTGTATATATATATGTGACCAACAACGTTTATTTATACTCATGGTATAAGGGAAGAGATTGTAGTTTAAATAAAATACAGAAGACTATTTAATCTTCGACAGACAGAACTGTATTTCGACAGGGGAGGTACCACCGCGTCCCTCACGATCCACCGTCAAACAATTCTTGTTTCGGATGGAGAGGTTCGCTTGCCGGCTACAGTTAGAAAAGAGGTGACCATCCTATTCGTAAAAATAAACAACGCAAGCTTAGATACGAATTTAGTCCTATTTGAGGATGTATGTGCATGTCTATGGGCTGCAGTGATCCTTAACATCGGATGTAGTTGTTAGTATTCTCATATAAAAAAAGCTTTAATTTCACGTTACCATGCTTACGAATTCCAAATGAAACCACAGGATAGAACTAGTATATTATACCAACTTACCTAAATTATGCATATTGATTATTCATCTTTACATGTATGACTACTTGTTTATATGAGTCAACAATCATGATGTAATCTTTACAGGCACCACTTCCATAACAATATATATATAACGTAAAATCATTAGCAGAACACTCTCGCTCAATACATTGTACTATAATAGGGTCTCGCTCTATTCTGTATACTAAATTAATGTGTACTCAAAATATACGCATACAAGCCGGTGAAGACTTTCTTGCTCCTCATCCGCCATCAAAGTCCTTAGTACTCCAAGGCACAGTAGAATATATAGTAGTATATAGTTCAATTGTTAATAACTCATTATCATGTGGCCTTAGTTCGTATTACTGGAATTAAGTACATAAAATCTCTAGGAGCTGAGCAATAATTCACTTGGTGATTTTTTTAAACTAACTGAAATAACTTCAGTTAAAACTTGAAGTAGTCAAATGTTTCATCTAAGTTTTTTTGTCGGCAAGTCGCAAGTTAGCCAACCGTCGCTAATGAGCTGCAGAACTTCTTCAGTATTTAAATATTCACTCATTTCTCATTTTCAAACTTTGCAGCGATTGAAACTTAGTTCCCTGTGGTAATATTGATAAAAGAAAATTTTCATTTATTTGGACAAAATGGTATGCAAGTTTTATATGATTATTTGTTTAGTTGTTAAAATGGATACTATTCCAAATAAGACCAGAGTGCTAATTCAAATATTTTCTAGGTGAGAGAATTATAGTTCGACCGGGGAAGTACCACTACCGCCCTCATAATCAGTCGTTAAGCATTATTTGTATTTTGATTGGAGAGGTGGAGTTACCGGCTACACTTTGAAGCGAAGCGTCCATCTCAGACGCCTCGCTTCGAAGTGCTAGTCCTCAGGAGTAGTAACGTATCTACGTTCGAGCTCAGATAGGGACTTCGGTCGTGTTTGTGGTTGTACGTGGATGTCTATAGCTGCGACTACTTAACATCAGGAGCTTTATATGCTCGTTTGCTAGTCTTCTGACATAAAAAAATGTTTAATCACGTTGGTAGCCTCATTCGCTGTAACACAACATTCATACAGACATATCATAACAGTATTACACCATTTTCATGAGGAACTACCATCACAATACGTCATTGTAGACTACCAACAATGAATTCTATCCATTTGAAGGTACCTTACGTATATTAGGGTATAGATCCCTAGTAAGTAAGTCTTAAAGTTACTATTCCTGCAGTTATTTTATTAAATAAAGCGCATTTTTTCCCAACTCCATCGTGAAAAGAAGGATGAAATTACTCGTAAATTTCAAGACTATGCGTGTGTTTATGTTACTGGGTGTATCTTCATATGTCACACATGTGTAGACTGATAATTGTTTTACTGTTCATTTCTTTATTTTAACTACGTTTGATAACGTTTATTAGGCCGATGAAAATTATCAGTTTTTCTAATCTACCGTAGAGAAAAAATTTCAAATTTGATTGTTATTCTCAGCCTGAAGTATTCATGTATACTTACTAGTGAGCTCGGCGGACGTTGTCCCGTTTTGAAAAAATATTTTTGTCATTTTTTGCAGAAAGTATGCCAGTTTCTATTGGATCCAAGTTTTGCAGTTATCCGATTCCAGTGCCACCTATTATCCAATTGAGTATCTGAACCATTCTCGGATCCATCTGAAGAGATAACAAAAAAAATAATTAAAATCGGTCCAGCCAGGAGGAGTTCAGTCACATACACACGCACAGAAGAATTATAAGCATAAAGATTTCATTGCATATACTTTATGACATATGTGCAATATCAAATGATGGAAGTGTTATCAGATCACAATCTTAAAGTAATTCCCACACTCGTGTTTCCGTTCGCTATTTATAACTCGTCGGTTATTTGCAAACAAAATTTTATTTTTATTCGCCTTGAGTGACATCACGTAATCGGCATCAATTTACAAATTGCTTCGAGACCTTTAATGGCTGTCTGTGTCGATGACGTACCTATCTCGGAAATCATTCATGTATGATTCACGAAGAGGCCGAATTTTTAATGTGTTTATGTGTAAAATAACTCGGTATTTGACGAAGTTCTAATACAAGCGAGAGATATAAACAAATTATTAGTGTGACTAACGGAATTCCTAAACAGGATGTGATTGTGTAATCGATATTTATTTTTGAATAGTTACTTCACATTTTAATGTGGCTGCCTGATATGTGGCTGGCAAAGTAGTTTACTTTGCTATTTATGCGCTTTTCAAAGTTTATTAGAAATATGTTAAATGATGGCTGCCGCCAATGGACATCTGCATTCTTCAACCATTTTGCAACCAAGACATTGAGATTGTAAGTGAGATGCCTTGCTCCTCCTGAGGCTTAACATGTACTAGCATGGAGTAGCAAATGAGCATTCAGGCCACCTGATGTTAAGCGCAGCCCATTGGCATCTGCATACAAACTCAAACATGACTACAGTCCTATCTGAGTTTGTACGTAAATGCTTTGTTACTTCAGAGGACTAAGATAATCGCCTCGCGTCTAAGTATAGCCGGCGACCGCGCCCCTTCTACCTAAACATAAGAGTAGCTTCACGGGGTATCATGACAACGGTAGTGGTAGCTTCCTGGTCAAGCTATAGTTGTACCACCTATCGTCTGGATCCTGTGGATATCAGGCGACCAGACCATCGAACCGAAACATAAGTTCCAAAGCAGATTATAATAGTAACACTGGCAGGTCCCATATTCTTACAACCTTAATATGCGTGTTGCATTCAGCGTAGTGCTATGAAACCGCAATCACAAGGTCGCCACTCATGCGGTTCGTTTCCGTAACATGACGCCAATATGACAAATGATCTTTTCTATAAGATGCATCTTTTGTTTAACTTTAATACTAAAAGGATTTCCATTTTGAACCTCCGATTCACTTTGTTTAATTAAAATCTGGTTTTATTCGTATTACTCCAGCCAGGTTCGATGGAAATCCTTTCAGCCGTTCAGATATGAAAAGTATCATAAATCATAGAGAAAAACTTCAACTTCATTTATATGTTCAATGTATAGACCTTCTTTATAATGGCATTTGTACAGTATCTCGCTTTTTGTTATTTTTAGTTCATTTTCCCTGTATTTTTCAGATAATGATTAAAACTATCTCTTTTCCAAAGTAACCTTATGACATCACGTGTTGTGGTTACGATTCTGATATTGCGTTAATGTTGATTCACTGCAGCTATTCAATACTATCCTTATATAATCCTGATCTGACTTTGTTTAAAGTCCGGAGATAGTCGAACATGAAAACAGTTTTAAATACATTGAACATTCCAAATCGCGTATGAACGAACATCGGGGACATCCTACTGCTCTGACTTTCATACTCTACGGCTTTGTTATTTAGCGGGTGGATAAAGTTTATTCAGGTCTCGAGGATACCTCCGGTACCCGGATATATTCTCAGGGAATTTAATATCTATTATTTTATAATCAAGCAATGTGTGCGTAGACAGACGACGATTGGCTTTTCATTTAAATAATCACGCCGAGATTTCAGAACTCACAATTTAAAAACGCAACTACAAATGTCATTAACAAGACGGCTCTACTAGTTATTTTGGATATAATTATCTCAATACATTTCATCATAACTTAATAGTAATTAATATATATGGTGATATAAATAGTGCACTTTATTGATTGGTGAAGATTTCTTTCAACCGTCATCAGTTCATCATTTTCTTAACTGAGTTATTCTGTGTCGCATGTTCCCTAGCACCCAAACCAAGATGTATTGATTAGGAGTCGATATGTTTCCTATTCACATATTAATAATTTATTGCTTTGCAGTGCATTTCTTCCATGCGACAATAAAACCAGTGAGTTATGTGTTGTGGCCTCAGGTTGAATAGTTCCAAGTTTATTATGAGTCACGTTCTTATTACGAGCCTCGATACACCGTGAGCGCAAGTTATTGCAATGTTACCTATTTGTGCAATATTGACTTCTACGTGGACGGTTTAAAGTCTATTATTGTATTCATAATTATTTGTCACCTGTTTGGGAACTTGGTACCCTCACCTTACTTGTTACCTTAATTTTAACTTGGAACAAAGGCGTAATTCACAACAATGAAAGTCTCGAACAAGTTATTTAAGACCCTTGGAAAATTCTGTGAATGCACTTCTATAAATTAATCGGAATTTTATAAATATTTGTCTCGCACATTTTTGCTTTTAGTATAAAACAATGCTATTTATCGTATACCAAATACATATTTCTTTTTCTATATTTCTAACAAACCTAATGGTACTGTTTATTACATAAGTTTATCTATACATTTATACAAATAAATGAAATTGGACTGTCTGTTTGTTCCGACTAGTCTCTGGAACGACTGAGCCGATTTTAAAGGGAATGTCAGTGGCATATAGCTGATGTAATAAGGAGTAACTTTGGTTACCTTTATTTTAAAATTATATAAAATAAACGCGGACGAAGTCGCGGGCACAGCCTTCCATACGGTCAAAATTCAACTTGGTTTTCCACTCACGCAAACGCTATTTCTCGTGACAAATGGCGACCATTTGTCAAATACGACACGGAAAAATTAGAATTGATCAGTACGTGCGATAAAAACTGTCAATACTTATATTATAAATGTGGAGAGAACAAGGAAATATCTTCATTGTCATTGGCGAGCGGAACTGTTGCATCAAAACGTGAACGTAAACGTTTACTTTCGTTGTTCTTCTAACAATACACGTAAGCCTTATCGAGTCAGCACGTGCCACCTCCACCCGACTAATCCAACCGTAATCCAACCCGGAAAATACCCGATCACCATTGTTACATTACGATATTTACAATGTATTCAAGTGAGTTTGCGCGAATTATCGTCCGTGTGAACAGGCTGTTAGTATTTCAACAATACGGTCTGGTTTTCGCAGCACATTCCGTGGGGAACGGTCGGACGGCCTCATCTTTTCGAGTGCTCGTAACTTGGGCCTAATGAACGATATGCGGTTTGAGGCGGGCGGTACGTGTGTTAAGGGCTAATTCCAGTGAATTGCGAGCCATTCGTAACTGGAGCGAGCTCCGTCTCAATTATATGTACGTAGTCGCGCGCGCCCGGGGCTCGAGTTGTCGCCTTACTTTGTCTACGTAATACGAAGTGCTTCACGAAATCGGTTCGTCGGCAGCTGCATGTGAGCTGTGAGTGTTCGAGACAAAAGATAAGCCGCGTAATTTGTCCGCGATTGTGCTCCCAAATTTCGGAGAAGGACTAAATTCGCCCGAAATTACTCCGCGGCTTGCCGCTATCGGCTGCTTTGGAGCATGTGTTGCGTTAATTAATTCTGTGGCTTTTGTTCCAATAAATTTGTAAGGCACAAAAAGTGACAGATTTTTTATCGATTTCTCATAAAAATATGAGAGTTCGATTCATATTATTGGTCGTGTTATGGGATTGGCTCGAATTGTGGACATACATTGTCTATCTAATGCCAGATGGAAGTCGTATAAATGTAGAGATACTGATGGTTTCTATATACTCCTCTTAATTTGACGATCCAGGTAGACATTCCATTATGGCTCTGATTGGTTTAGTAACCCACGATGAAAAAAAGATACCTCCTGACATTCACTGGAGTGTCATGTTGCGATATGCTTCAATTATTCCAACCCGACTTGTAAGACTCGTGCCAAATGTTAAATCCGTATAGTTTGGTTTTAGTAGTCCCGTTTAATTAATGTCTGAATAAGTACATGATTTAATTATATTCAATTGTTATTCTCTAAAGTTTTGCAGAGGTTTTGAAAATTCTGTACCACGCGACGTACAAAAAGCGGTCTCCGGTTGAACAGGTGCAAAGGAACAAATAAATCGTCAGACAAAAAGCTAGGACGAGTTCGCAGGTAGGTTAGCCATATGGCCCCTTTTCGGCGTACGAGACCGGCTCGCACAATGAATGGACCGCAAGGTGAAATTATTCACTCCCATGATGCCTCTTTAGAATTGTCGGTATAATTGAACACGATGTTAAGTTTTGCGGACACGGTTTAACACTTTGACTGAGGTGCTCATATATTAGATCGGGTCAGTATTGCGGAGGCGGCACTAAACTGGAGCTTATTTGTCTACACTGAAAAATACGCCTACAATTTACTGAAATATTGTATTTTTAGCGTCTGTGTATCATCTACGAATGTCCGCACCCAGTCTTGTAGCGCCAACGTAAACACAGAACTTTTGTTCATCCGAAATCGACACAGATTTGTCCGTACAAACCAGCTGTTTAGAAGCCGCAAGCGCGTTGCGTCGCACATTACACAGCAATGTTGTAGCCGCAGGAAAAGTGTTATGATTCGACAGGTGTTCGCGATTGTTCACAAGTTTGTATATTGTATCCAAATAATAGGTATCTGTAAGGGTGATGTATCCTCCTTACAGTCATCGAGAATCGTTCGATATACCTGAGTGGGAAACCATGCCCAGAAATGGGACAGTAGGAATGGAAGACTGACCAAGTCTTATAGACCAAGTTTTATAGTCTATTTATTATATTCAATCATATAAGGACAGTTTTGAAGAATTTTCAAAATTTTAAAACATTTTATTATGATATATATGTATAGCAGATTATTTTAATATTCGTAGTCAAGAATTTTTATATTAAAGTAGATGAAGGATTCTGTTACCTTGATAGCAGGAGTTATTCAATCGCTTTGTGTGTAGATGATACATTGTGTGGAAGCGAAGCAGTCTAATCCATTGTTCATTGTAATCCCAATGCATTATTATTGGTAATGGTTTTAACTCTCCTTATACCTATGTACAAGCGCGCATAGCGCTGCGGCTTGAGTAGATCACAAACTTTTTTATGTAATAAGAGTAGCAAACGAGCAAGCAAACCACCTGATGTTATGTAGTCGCAGCCCATAAACATACAACCACAAACACGACCGAAATCCTATCTGAGCTCGAAGGTAGATGCGTTGCTACTCCTGAGGGCAAAATGGTCGCTTCGCTTTAAAGTGTAGTCGGCAACCGCACCTTTCCAGCCGAAACACAAGGAATGGTGTACGGTGGATTATGAGGACAGCGGTGGAACCTCCCTGGTCGAAGTACAGTTCTTCCACCTTTAAATCGCATATGTTCAAGTTCTAACTATCGACAAAGTTTAGCTACTTCGGGTCGGCGATGAGATGGATGATTTCGTGGTCAGCGAATACGTAAATGAAAGGTCGCGCCTCATATTGATTGACTGTAGCCGTGAAAATTTGTAAATGTGAATGATATTTTTGTAATTGCTGTTTTTGCTGCATTTGTTTTTAATTTTACATTTGGACGCATTTGTGTAAAATAGCTACGTGTGGGGTGCATCTTCTATTATAAGTATGACAATTTGTCATGATTAATTAGACAATTTAGTGTTTTGTTTTTATTGCGTTAAAATAATTTAGTAACGTGTAAATATATGAACATCACTTAAATTAGATTGTTTTTTAAATTAATCTTTGTTTATTGTTACCGTAACCAATACCCTTATTTTGTAATTTATTTTGTCGTCCACCTTACTAACCTTAAACATTTACGTATGTTATAAAATCTTTTTTTATTTTTTTACTTTGCGCAAAAAAGTATAATTTATTACGCGCGTAAGTAAATACACACACCTTTTTATACAACCATGTAAACTGTGGTAGTACGTTCTACAATAATTTGCAAGTTTTGTTTACATTGCAAGTTTGCTTGTAACGAAGCATGGTAAGTTTAACAAATACAAATTGATAATGAACTAAGCGGTTAATCTGATAACACTGTACACATTTGAGATTAGTGTATCTAATTACGCCTTAATATCTTAGACAATCGCTAGAGCGCTAACAGGTTAGAGGAAAGCTTGGTCGTAAGTTTATTCGGAGTGTATCCCCAGACGAGCGATATCGTAATTTCGGATTCTATAAGTTTGTAATTATCTTTCCTGTAATAAACTTGTGTTAATCGGCCAAAACAGCACCAGCTGGAGTGAGTACCAAAATATAGTTACAAAAAATGGAACGTCCGTTGTTCGGTTCTTCGGTTCGGTGCTTATCTACCTATCCTACTACCTATCTATTATCGTTACACAATTAATTCGGGACGCAAAAGTTGACAAATGAATCCAATTGACATGCGCGCAACCCACTTTCGTTTTGACAGGCTAATTAATTGAATTTCTCGCGGAAACGCGGTGTGGCGTGGAGCCGTGTAAAAAGAAATACGAATGGAATATTCGGGATTAAAATTCCATAATTCACGCCATTATTTTGAAGGGTTCATACCTACCCTAAATTACCTGCGTGTTAACAAATATTGGTTAAAGCCCTCGGCGGTCGTTAATTAATTGTCATACCTATAAAATGGCACTAGTTTTTTTGTTAAATTGTTTCAAAGTACCTAATTTACAACTCAACTTTTCTGTATATGGTACGCATTGATAAAAATATTAAGAACAGGAGGGTAGGTTGTCATTACGATACGAATATAAATTGCCTATGTCGATCGTACGGAATACAGTTGGACACCAGCCTACATAGAATACGCGTCTTAACGTACACAATGTTACACTAACCACCTCGTAAGTATATGGACACTACAATATTTATGATCAGAGAGCACTTGATATGAAATGGACTTAATAACAGATTAAGTAATACTTCTGTCTTATTGCCTGTGTACAACTTCTGTATCATATATTGTGACAAACTATATCTGCGACTTCGTCCATGTAATTTTGGATTATATTGTAACGAAATATAATCTGGATGATGATCTACGAAACAAAATGTCTACCTTCTGAGTTTCGTTCAAATTTATTACGCCATTAACGATTACGATATAATAAATACGGTATATATTAACAGTTTCTCACTTACCGAGTACATTATCGTCTACCCATTGTTTGTTGGTCGTAGAATTGAAAATAAATTTATATCATTTAAAATAAAATCAAAGTTAATTGACATGTACCGTTGAAACTCACAAGTTCACAAGTGGGTTAACGAAATTCCGCCGGCGACTTCCCTGGATTCCATTGTCGCGGCGAGTAAATTTCAAGTCAATTGAGCGTCTGGTATAAATTCGGCAACAATTCATCAACTATTTGCATATTACACCGCTCGAGTTTCACCGCAGTTTCGCGAATCAACTGCTTCTGTGTACTGTGGTACGAGTTTAAACTTAACCCTATTGTGGGTAAAAATACATTTACGGAAAATATTACAATAGAAAATAAATTATGGTACATAATTTTACATATCCTTGAGCCAAAAGTTGACTGAAAGAGATCGCTTACTAAGCGATAAGGCCGCCTTTTGTATAGCACCTCGTTGGTTATATTTTTATTTGTATGTATATTATCTTTTGAAATGATATACAAAAAAGATTATTGTATTGTATGTAACTGATGTCAATCATTGACATTACATTATTGTACTACACCTCTTATAGTAGAAAGTAAATAAGCTTGCAATCTACTCAATGGTGGTCTGGGCGATGAACGTCTTGTATGCAAGCAAGCTATTAACCGTTGCACCGAAATTCAAGAATTTCTTCGCACTAGAAAATGGTGTGGCCGTGGTATCTGCCCAGTCTACCTGCACAGATCCTATCCTACCTACTTGTAAGAGTATATAAATATTATAACCTTATACGAATGATTTTGATAAGTTACCAACCTATATAAGGCGTTATCACGTTATATATGTTATGTCGAATGGTGCATTTAGTTATTAGCTGTTTTGTCATAATTTATCTTAACGTAGAAATTAAGTGGGTTACATATAATAAAGCTTCTGTTAGATGTGTCCCTTAAAGAGAAGCTTAAAAATGTCGTGTCTTTCATCCGGATGTCTGTCTGCTGAAATATCAGTAGTTATATTAACGTCATGTATGTGCAATATATAATATATTGTATCTTTAGAAAGCAATCTTATCAATTTCTTGTCTATTTGTTCGTTCGTCTATCACAGCCAATATCTCTAGCACTTCATTATCTACGTCATATTTTATCTTAACGCGTGGATTAAAGACAGGGAAGCTACACTCGACAGGGCTATCCTGCGTCTAATAGCCTCTCGACTACCGGTCGAGATAGCCTTCATCAGAAATAGGACTGTTTATTTTATTAGTTCCAGTTTCGTGATTTGGACCATTCATCCCTGAAATGTTACTCAACGGGTGATTTGTTTCACACAAACATAAAATAGTCCAATGCTGTAAACAAAATGTATTACTTCATATATGATTTATCATAAAATATGTATAAAAAAATTTATTTGTTAAAATTAGCCACTAGACCAATTATTTAATAAAAAATAGTCACCACCGCCTGCGGATATTTGCAGCACGAAAATTTGGAGAATCTAATGAATCCTCGACTTTGAAAAAAGATCTTTAGCAATTTTTTGTACAATTCCATCCAACGGGAATGCATTCAGAGATAGTTCAATCCACATCTTTGTGTACGATTTATAAATTTTGTTTTTATTTTGTTACAGCAACAAAAGACGAGTCGGAAGGTGAGAGCGAGTGTCGCGGGCGGCAGAACGGCGGCGGCGGCGGCCGCGGCAAGCTGCCGTACAACGGCTACTCGGAAGAGTGCCTCGACCGGCTCGAACCGAACGGCAACATCCCACACGATAAGGATTCGCACTATGGTGAGTTTTTATTCTAACATATGCTGAATTATTATTGTTTAAGTAAAGATGCTTATACTAGATAAGTACTAGAAGTGACGTAACGAATTGTATTTTATATCATTTACATTTAGCGCCATCCTATTACTCGCGGCCTTGTTCACGTCAGTTTTAAGAGGATGGAGTTAATATATATCTACGTAACCTACAAGATATAGTGTAGCAAACTATGTTATATATTGTTTTATATTATTTATTTACTTATTACTATTATTCCTGGCGTTTCCTGGCGTCCTCGTATTTTTTAGATTAGTGAAACACGATACAAACTAGATACAATATATGTATAATATTAATTTGGGAAACTAAAACTATCTACTTATCTATAACAGTTTGGTTCAAATTCGTTACAAAATCAAGAAGCTGCTCGAATAAATATTCCTAAAAGGTAATAAATATTCGATTATTAATTTTCACATTTGTAATATTGGAGTTTGTATTTCAATACAATTCGATATACGTTTTGAAAAATGCTTTAAAAATTGTACAAAAGTTCATCCCACTTCTCTGAGGTAACAAGATTGATATTTGTAAGTACAATTGCACTTCTGCGGCAGTTGCAATGTTCCATTCAACGTAGCATTTCATTCGTCCCT
>DWON01005926.1:0-14400 GCA_018251015.1 Phocides pigmalion okeechobee
GGCGGCCGGCGGCGCGGCGGGCGCGGGGGAGGCGGGCGCGGGGGGGGCGCACAGCGAGTGCCGGTGGGCGCGCAGCCACACGCTCTGCGGCGTTTTGAACACCGTCGAGTCGTCCAGCTCGTCCAGATCCTTCTCGGATCTCATCGGTGTGTTCATTTCGGTGCTATCCACCGTATCCACTTGGACGGGCGATATGTCGAAATTCATTCGATCGAGCTCTCTCTTAGGCGTTGAAACATTGCTCAAGTCTGGAGGCAGGTGGCAAGGGTCCACCGCTACGGTATTTCGTTCGGCCCGCTTCTCGTATTTTTTCTTTCTTTCGCTTCTGAACGAGGCAGTGAATGATTTTACGCTCCTACGTAGTTTCGAAGCCGACTTTGCGGTTCTGGAGCTACGTATAGATGCGAACGAGATATCGAAGAACCCTGATTGTTTACTCATGTTCATAGAATTGATGGAGGTGTTGTCGTCCTCCCTAATGGGAGACGATGTGGACGCAACAAACTCGCCGGCGGGGTCGGTCGGCTTAACGCTCTCCGGACTCACCGGTTCAACGGTAATATCCCCTGTGGTTTTCGAAACTGATTCTTTCTTTGTTTTCTTAAATATTGTGGGTCGGTTCTTAAACTTAAAGGAATCCTTAATTTTTAATCTTTTAATAGATTTCCAATTGGAATCCTCCGACTTATCTGGAGAGAAATTGAGTGCATCTATGGAGCTTACTTGAAAATTTGATTCGGTCGAATTCCGACTCCTTTTCTTACCAGACGATATTGTCGTTGTAGACTGTTGCAATTCTTTTCCGACGGTTGAGGTGGGTAGTAAAAAACATGGATCATCTCTACTATCAAGGCCACATAAACTTTTAGTAAAAGACGAATGAAGCGCTCCCGCCTCAGTGAGGCAATCTACTATGTTGAATACGTTAATAGATTTATTTCTAAAAACTTCTCTCTTATCCTTGTCATTCGTTCTAATAGACCCGTGTTTAGTGTGTCCCGTATGTTTGTTTTCTTTATCGCACATTCTATATTTTCTCGTTTCTACTTGATCGGCGGCACTGCTACATGTATCGTTTTCAATGTCGCAACACAAATCGTCTATAAACGATCTTCCTACAAAACTAATACTGATATCGTCGGGCTGTTCCTTGTCTTTACAGGACAGTCGATTATTTCTAATACTGTTTCTTGCATATTGCAAGCGCTGCTCTCTGTCATCGTAAGCGTCGTGGCTACTCTCCGCGCTCTGTTTGGCGGGGCTGGCGCGCCGGCCCGAGAGGCGTGCCGACAGTCTACGATAGAGAGAGCTCTTTGGAGTCGTTTGAGAGCGGTTGGGCGTGGCTCGGGAGGGCTTCGTGGACGTGTTGGGAGTGTTAGGATGAGGGGAGAGGATAAGCGAACGACCGAAAGTCTCCCCATTGGCCATTACCTGAAACATGTGTGAAACACACCACGCAATGATGTAATGAAGCCATTCCGATACAAACATGCAGAACGATAATTATTACTGTTGTGATAGAAATAGTTAGACACAGTAAAAGCGGCTACCTTTTAGATATATTTACGTTGACTCTTTTTGTTGTATTAAATTGAACAAAGACAAAACAATTTTAAAGAAGGAAGTTATGAAGTATAGAAATAAACGGATAATGTTTGACCAAACCAATGGCATGATATGATTCGAAGCAAAATAGCTAAATATGTTTTTCAATATATGAATAATGTGAACTACTGTTATGACTAAACACAATGATCGACGGTACACAAAAAAGCTAGCAACACATTTGCGTGATAGATAACAACAGCGAAGTGATTGTTTGAAATACATGGAGGAAGTTGTGGTGTTACAACTAGCAGTGCAATAGAAATGTTGAAATAGACAATGGGTCGACTTTATGTCGTGCGGAGTAGGGCATAGCTAATTTAGCAAACGGTGCATGTTACATATCGACTAAAACTAAACCAACTCAAAAGACAGAACAGTACGTGTAAGTGCCAAAACATTTTTATACGAAATTTTGTCTTCTTACTAAAAAAAAAAACTTTGCTATGACCTCGTAATACTTCATAACCATAATGAATACTGGCTTCGGATGTACAATATTTGTCACAGACGTAATAATAGAGCGCGCTCGACAATTGTTGATCAAACAGTAAATGACATTGAAGTTTGTATTATGCCAATATGCAGTTATTGAAAGAAGGAATTACATACATGTTTCAAAATAACTAAGGAAATGACATACCACTACCTATAACATCTAATGTCTACAATGTAACCAAACTAAGAGTGAATTACGATACCAAGGATACTACGTGCATGCTGATTTCATAACGCTAATATTAGTATCTAATGTGCTATACGGTGTATGAATAAACAGATAAATGTACAATTTAGGAGGTAGATGCTCTGCGATAATTGGGAATAATAAGATATTTAACGGCATATTCGCCCTATGCCTATGTGAATAACTTATATTATATCGGGCTCACGTGTTTACATAAGTCATAATGATATTATAAACTCCAAGAAACGTGTTTGTAAATTGTACGTAAAATGATTTTATCATAGTCATTAATATCAATCCAGAGTTTTTGGAAATATATGTCTGTTTGTATGTTTGATACCGATGTTTGAAACCACTTGACCAATGCCAATGAAATTAATTTTTTTTGTAACCTTTAATTATTTATTTATTTATTTAGCGATTATTTAGAACACAGTTTGCTTTACCTAGGTGGTTGCGTATATATAAACCATTCCTTTTTAACATCCTCATAAAAATCACGTGGGTAATGATAAAAATACAATATGATAACAATACATACGACATGTGTGCAGTCGGGGTCGTCGAGCGGGCAGGAGACGCCGCCGTTGCTGGCGAGCACCTCGGCCATGTGCAGCGTCTCCTCTTCAGGGAAACCAACGAAACAAACCCGCGCGCCTGCGAACACTTTCAGTTTGTGCTCCTTCTGAAATTTAATTAATACAAAATTTTGAATAAAAAAAATGTGCGTGTGTGTGTGTGTGTTTTGATACTATTAATGAATATTATTACTAAAAACTTTTTCTTAAACTGCAAAAACATTGTAGTATTAATGTCCTTGCATGAATGTTCTGTGCAAAGCAGCAAAAGGTTAAAACTGTGGTGAACGGTAGGCTTCAGCTTGTCTGCATCAATTGATGTCAGTGTTCCTTGTAGCTTACAGGTATTTCTATCCAACTTACATATAGCATGCTTAGAAAACGTGTGGGTGTGAAGTCAAATATTTTACGCTACTACTATAGGAATAATACACATTATCGCCTCATATGTAGCCATGTCTCTCTATCACAACGAAATAAATGCTTCACGCAAGACATAGCTGGGATCTCCTCAACAAACCGTCAGGAAATGAGTGTGACCATATCAGGTAGTACTCTAGTACTCCTAATCGAACCAATAATGAAAGGAATACATATCTAAAATACTAGTATAACCCATATAAAGACCATACACATACTTATAGTTTCATACGAACGACATAGCCCTTACAATGAAAGTATTGTTGATGGCAAAGTAGATGGGTTTTGCTGAGTATCACATCCGATCAGGAGTACCCGAGGACCTGGAAGCGTACCGGTATTTACATTTACCACTCAATACTTACAATGATAGTATCGTCGGTGGCAAGGCAGGTGGGGTCATCGCGGCGTTCCCAGCACGCGTCCACCCAGGAGCGCGCAAGGACCGGGACGCGGAATCCAGACGCGTACCGGTACTTGTCGCCGGTGGCCGCCGCAGCAATCAGGTGCGTCACCTTACTCGACATGTCCTTGCGGATCGACCCTCCCATGTAGTGTATTAACGTTATCAGGTACGTCTGTGGACAAACACCAGACGAAGGCCGAAGTTGTTTTTTATTCTTTCCCATTTTAGTAAAAAAGAGTATATGTTATACTATGTTATTTATTACAAAGCAAAGCAAACTTAGTCGGGACTGCAAGGACCCGTCAGAAGAGGATAGGGAGAAATTGATTAACTCAATAAAATATAATAAACATAACGTTAAATGCGGTAAAATTATAAATATGTTATGAGTACTTACAAGTTCATCTTTTTTTCGAAACCCCGAGAAACATATAACGGCTCCTCGCATCGCTAAAGAGTAGAGAGGCCGCGCGTTCGCCGGAGGAGGCTCATCGCGCTCCGCCAATTGTAGCACCGCCGTCGGCCCCAGTACCCTAAAATAAATTTATCGAAAAAGTTTATTCGGTGTACGAAAACATTTTGCATAACAAGTGAATTTAAAATGTTATCTCTGGAATTTTGAGAATAATTTTACATGTTAACTGTTTCAACACTTTTCCTGCGGCGTACCACACTACTCTGTATTGCGCAGTTCAACGCGCTTGCGGCTTATACATGTACACCTGTGTTGTATGTCCAAATCTGTATGGATTACGAGCGAATAACTGTTGTGTTTATGATGGCGTTACAAGATTGGGGGCGGCCATTACGTCTTGTGTAGTCGTAGATGATACACGTATGCTATAAAATCCAATATTTCTGTGAATTATCGACGCATCTCCGGAATAGAGAAAACTGCTCCAGTTTAGTCTCCCGGATTGCTGACCCAATGCAATGTGTGAGCGCCGTAATCAGTGTTAATAGTACTCTATAAATGTTCACTTTCTGAAGCCATCACTTTCTTGCTCCATCATTAGATCTTTGTCAAGTTTACCGTCTGTACCTACTTATTATAATCACCGAGGCCGGTTCAATGTTATGTACACGTCTCCTGTAAGTGGTTGTGAATTTGGGTACTGTGCAGGATGGCTTGATTCAACATTAGTTTACAGATAATTGTTATGGAATTTTCGTCAGAGTTGCTTATTATACCAAATTTTAGTTCGGTGAATTAAATAGAAGTACAATATCATCATTTATGATGATCATTTTCAAAGTGTCGAGCAGATTTTCATCAAACTTAATTAAGAAATACCTCAAAAAACTTGCGGTCAGATAAAGAATACAAAATGCCGACATGTACGAGATCTACAATGCTACAAACAAAAAAAAACATATACACATAAATATATACATAGGTTTTAAACTTATAACACGTGCAAATTCGGACATAATATCGACTTTATGGCAACATTTATCACTACAAACTTATTGTTTTCATCACACAAGATTGCGACCCAAATGTTGGCCTCTTACAATAACAAAAAATCCTCCACGATTCTTCAGTGTGTGTTCTATAAATTCTCCAGTGATATTCCGTGCCGTTCTGTCATCTACATAGATGTTAATCCGAACTGTCATAACACGAATAACACACCACAAACGGTTAAATTTGGATGTGGCAATGGTTGGTGGGAAAACACATAAATAAATAATAACACCCTTTGGGCATATAAACCTATTCAGAAATAGGCTCACTTAGTAAATTTGATTTTAATGTGGTATTATAATTCCTACCTGTTTAATTTCGAATTATTTTGTAAACTTTTTAGTTTATAATAACATTTCATACGCTGCAGTCATTTAAATTTATACTAGAATTGATGGCTGAAATCCTTATGAAGGACTATGCTGGGACACGCCATGTACTTGCCCTGTTCTTCAAACCAGAATACAGATATATGGCACAGCTGCGAAGCTTTATTAACTTATGTGTTATAATTGAAGATCAACAGATTTATCACCTTCAAAAGTCATACCATAAAATATTCATAAAACAGGTCTGTCAGCTTGGTCTGTATCTATACGAGTGATAGAAGTCTATCGATTAAAAAGGAACGCTCTTAGTTTTCGTAGTAGTCGAAGGAAGTGGAGACTGTGATCTATTTCACACAACATTCCTGTTGTATATGAAGTTGATTAGAAATGTCTATGACAGGCAGTGATCATTTTTTTTCGGATAGTGGATTCAGTGGACATGACAATTTGTATTGCAAATTTATCAAAAAATATTTAAATCTAAGTACAGTAAGGGCTAGGCAAAACTTCGTTATGTTGCATAAAACCTTAATGTCTGTTTCGCATTTATAACAACCCCTTAAAGTACATTTTCTGCCTACAATTACTGTAGTGCCTTTTTGAACTGAAAAATTAGAACGACACTTTACAATAATACCTAAGATCTTAGGTTTTCTTTCAGTCTGTATTTTGGGGAGATGATATTGACTTTCATCTTGGTAAGTTTTTGTTCAATTTTCATTCTCGACATTATAATGAATAAGTGCTCAATACAAAGTAAATATCAGAACTTGTTACAAAAAGTACATTAGTGTGGCACGCACAATATTGTCAACATCTTCAGAGCCCACTTCATACTTATCAACTCCATGTGAACTAGGTATCGAACTCAATGTTGATAATGTCTATATTTATCAACTTTTATAATGAAAATGAGTACTAGACAGTATTTTATTTTCAGATTCCTTTAATGAAGTATGATCAATACTGAGCATACTACTACTACTGACAATACTGAACATACATGAATAATAGATAAATTAATACGTCAACAACTTATTGGAAGTGCACCGAATTTCTAATAATTCACAAATGATGCATCAATTGTTTATCGAGTCACGTATGCTAGCAATCATTTACTTGTCTTCGTAACTTCCGTCGGTAAAAAGGAAAGAATGACGGAAGTCCGAATATAAAGTTACGAGAATAGACGTCATGTCATTTCACCACCCATGCATTCCAAGAATCATATTCGAAATACTTTTGATGATAGATAATTAAATCTGAATTTGTAAATATGACATTTTGCTTTAATAGAAACGGTCATAGTTCAAACTTGTTTTCATATGAGGCACAAGTTTAATCGTTGGTTATTATGATCAGTCAGAGGTCAAGTTTATAAGATTATCAACAAAGTAATAATCGAGAACATCGAGATAAAACAAATGCTGTGCTTTGTAGACAAGACTAATGTAAACATATAATAATTTCGTTTGAAGTGTTTTCCTTCAATTAAATAAATAATTTGAAGGATGTGCTAAAAACTTGTACAAATGAACGAATAATTTCGGTTGATTAGAGAAATAGCTGATGTGATAAAGCTAACCAGTGAAACAATATTATCTGATCCAATATTTGATAATAGTATCCTCTTTAATATTTAAGTTTTGGTTTTTACCAAAAATTGGGGCAGTAGTTTTATTGTTGGATAGAGTTGAGTATTAAGTAGATTATAGTTATAGTTGCGGTAGGCGACAGCAAGGCGTCTCGTGACGCGCGTGGATGTGCGCGTGGACATATACGCGGACGCGTCTCTAGCGCGTCACATATAACAGGATACCAGCATGCGTTGCCGGTGCGCTCTCGTCGATGGAAATAGTTCTGACGGATTACATTCAGATTCCGTGGAATGTATACAAAACAAACATTCAAAATGAAGGTTAATTGCTAACAGAAGATAACACGCGTGTATTTAACATATTTTAAAAATAATGTTTTTTCTTTTATATAATTTTCATTAATTATCTAAATAACAATAAGTGTATACCTATGCATTGTACATTTAGATCGAAGCCAATATCTATTACTCAATGAAACGCAAACATTACACCCACTGCATTCATGCACACAATTCTATTCAATGAAATGACTAAGTACCTACCTACGTGTAAGTTTATTTCGAGTAAGATTTGCTTAAATTAATTAATCGATACCTTGTAATAATTCGTACTGATTTCTTTCCATGTAAATTTCAGACATAAACATTCAGTAGTAAATCTTGACATGCACAGGATTAGATCTGTTTATGCTATTGAAGTACCAGCTGGAAGCTGGAAGAATTGCTCGTTATAAAATGCCACTTTAAGTCAGTGGCAGTCTATAGGCAAGATGAAATTGAAAGGTGTCTTTCTGAAGTTGTTCACACAACGCTGGTATATTTGAGAACTACTTTGGAACATCTCTGGTGCTTACTACTTATGCTTTAGTTCGTTAATGATGAAATGTTAATATAAAGTATAGCCTAGGCCCCCAGGAGGACTGGATGTTTCGTTTATTTAATAAAATTCTAAAACAGACTGATATTATACATCGCGTAGCTTAAATCAGTATGCATAGAGACGTGAAATTATGTACAGCAATTCCTTATACCGTATGTAACGTATGTTTGTAGAAAAATTGATTTCCTAAACAAGAGATGGGGGTTAAATACAGGGTAAAAGCATGTATGGAAGTTATTAGTTTTAAACTAAGAAATAAGGAAATTGTTGTTCAGGCTTCTGTTTGTAAATAGAAAATAATTGTATTAGTGTTTTATGAGTATTGAGGGACTAAAATTAAAGAGACAAAATTGCATATTTCAAGGCTAGTATTCAGTAAAGTTCCATCAATAAGCCTTATTGAAGGAACAGAGTTCGATTTATTGTTAGTCCAAATTATATATCAATATCATTTCAGCTCCTTACAAGTTGCACTCTGAAGGCGCAGAGTCAGGAGATTTCTGACCAGCTGGGCTAATGAGATCGTGAGGAGGCTCCTCGTCTTCCGGAGTCGGCGGTAACCGCGTTGGCCCCATGATGGTCACGCCACTGGCAACACTTTCAAGCACTAGTCCGTCGTATTTTTGTTACACTTGAATTGCACTGATTACACTCAACGGCGATATGTAACATTGTAACGGATATCACCACCTTCCACATACACACGCAAGGTACACTTGGAACATATTTCAGTTTCGTACCGTTTCGCTTTATCGGTAATTCTGTGAGAATTTCGTTTAAAATCGAGAGATAGGCAATTCGAACTATTATCACTGAGACAGTATAAAACAAAGGCGCAGGCGGCATGCGCCTTATGCGTTTCACGTTAGATTGAAAAACAGCCGCGAGGAATGTAAGGCCGAAAATAGCAAGGAGCGTCGTGCGGCCGCAAGGGCGACCCTCGCGCTACGCCGAACGTTGCGTCGCGCCGCTCCGCGCCCTCCCACACTTACTCGCACCTTTATTTACATCGTTCCATGAAATACACTCATTTACCGGTTCACAGCTTTTTATTAGTGGAAGTTCACGTGTCACACGACAAACCCTCACTACATGTTTAGGGTGCGGCGTGGAATTACTTTGCATAACTATAAAGATACTTGCTCTTTTTTGTTAGTATCGTACCCAGAGAATGAAAGTGATCTAAAACGAAATTTAGTTTTGTGTTAACAAAATTGTGTTCGCAAGGCGTTCCGAATAAAATTAGTCATAACTTATAGAAATGGAAATCTTTATACATATTCATACAGCTAGTATACTTGTAGTTTTCGTTATTGGATTCAATTCTCGTTTGAAGCTCAATGTACGCGTGCTACCATTACCATTATTTAGTAGCGTAACTTTACGTTGTGTTTTTTAATTATGAATGTTCAGAAGAAATCGTAAGTTGAAGGTCATATGTCAATGTTAGACACATTATAATCATAAAAATACTGGATATGACCATTTTCTTTGTAATAATTTAATATGTTACTCTTTACAGTGATTAGGCACGAACGACGTAATTTTTTATAAAACGTAAATGAAATTGAACTTTACTAGGTTCGGCTATGCTACGTAAAAATGTTTATTCTTATAAGTTTTATCCGTATCCGTTTTATTTTTGGGAATGCTTTTGTATCTTATTAATATGATTCAATGAAATTTACCATTATTCCAAAGAATATTGGAACATATTGAACAATGTCAATTCAAAAGTGTTTAAAAAACAAAAAAAGACAATATCTGACATAGAGTTAAATACTTATATTTTAAATCAAATTACATTTACGGAGAAACATAAAGACATTAATTATTTCAATGTTATCAAACCAACTTAGAAATATTAACGGATAAATTTATTCGTTCTGTTCAGCCAGAGTTGTTAATAGTTAATCAAAGTACATATAGTTTAAATTATGATATGCATGGATGGTACGCTGACTCGGAATGAATGACCAAAAACTCTTACATTGAATAATATGAGTAAATAATCCAAGACTAGGTACTCTGTGATATTTATTATGCATTGCGAGGGCATTAATGGTGGTTAAAATACATTTTTAGAGTGCTAAAAATACGTTTTCTCTAATTGAAAATGAATCATTGACAATCCTGGGAATAATAGCGTTAAGTAGCTGGTTGAAATTAATTTTCATAAAGCAAACAAAAGATACATCAACAGACCGGCGGTAGCGGATATATGTTTAAAATAATAAACAATCAAATCTCAGCAACTCCGTACCGTTCTGAGTCAGGATTACACCGTATCATTCGTATCAATCATACTGCATCAAACGATCTCCTGGTTTCTCACAAATTATTTTATGCAACTGTTGTTGCAGCAAGTGGCAACTGTTATCCGAAATGATTTCTTGCAACTCACTTGGCACATTCCACTTCGTTCATGAATTTAAACAGCCAGTTCTGTGACCTCAGGTCATTAAGCAGTACAGATGAAAATATTACGCATAATTATAATTATATACAATTGTTTTTATATAAAAGAGCACAATTGGAAGCAAAATTTCAAAAGTATGAAAGCGTTCAAAACTCGTCGATTACGCGGAGGTGCGAGTGAAGTTCAAATTGAGGGTTATTCAAACAATATTCTTATTTAAGTTCGTAAATCAGGCGTAAACCAGGCGTCGGCAGCCTCCGCATTGCTCTGTTAGCATTCCACAGTACCACGCAGTGCGATTTCTTCAAATAAGTGACGGCTCGTCGAGGTGAGCGGACGAGTCATCCCGTAAACAAATTCAAGAAAACACACAAATCATACTAATAAAATGGTCAGCATGTTCATCTTATAAAGATATGAATTCGAATCATTTATCTACGAATCATGTAGTTTCCCATTGTTGTACTTTAATATCCAATAGAGTCACAAACAAAACTTCTCCAAGTTTATACATGCTAATAAGACTAATTTTAATATAATACGTTTCACTCTTAAAACCCTCCTCAAGAACTGAACGCAGTAGCTGTTCAGTACTTCGATAGTGTTTTCTACTCCATCATCAGCCCCTGTTTAACGTTAGTTTCTGGATAGCTATATCAAATATCAGTCCTATTTGCAACATCAAGTCAAATTCACCATTATATAAGTGTCACCGGAGTTAATTAGATTATCCGATTTTAGTCCAATCAGTCAAGTGGAAGTATAGCAATTGTCTTTTTATGCTTGATAAAAAAACAGTGTTTATCGGGATATTTGGAAATATAAACATGATTATGGTATCTAAATTAAAAATCCCTTCCTGATATTCCTAATATGATTACTGAGTTATTACTCTAGATTACTGTACTACTACTACTATTATTGTTGATATATAATTTTAGAGTAATATATTGAACACAACCGTATTTAGCTTTATGCGCTACATCGAACAAAATATTCTCAAGAGCGCCGTGCGTAGAGCTATTAAATCAGACAGTTCTGTATTTAACACTCCTATATATTAAGTTTTAATTTTAGGATTATTATATTAGACCGTTTTGTATTGAACTCACCTGTATTTAGCTTTATGCGCTGCGTCGAACAGCTCGCCCTCGAAGGGCGCCGTGATGAGGTAGGAGGGCGGCGCGGGCGGCTGGGGCGGCGACGGCAGCGCGTCGGCCGCCCGCGCCGCCGCCACCGAGCCCAGCCGCTCGCATGCCGCGCGTACCCGCTCACACTCCAGGCACGTCTCGTTCACATACACTACGGTACTCGGTGAGCCTGCCAATCAATATTCCGTTTTTAATTGTTATTGCATTCTTACAAAGTGAAAGCTACAATGTAATTATTGGATTTTTACGATATTATAGCTACTACGTGAAGACCTAGTCCTTGCTATAGACAATTATTACGTATAATCGAGATTTACAATATAGCAATATATCACGCTATATTTAGCGTGTTAATGCATAGTCTATGTCGAGGCCAGAGATACAAGTACACTTTATATAGAATCAAATCATTTCTTTTTATTTCTATTGATAATTGATATCGATGCATTATTAGGATAACTCTTGACGACGGAAACAGTATTTGCCTGTAAATAATATACATCTGTTCTGGTCTTCAATAGGTAAAAGCTTTGTGAATTCTGCAATACAACGGCGATATCGTTCAAGTTATTTGGTACGACAAGGATATATATGTATCTTACCAATAATAGTGGATGATTATCATATCTGAATGAGTATTTTTATTTGAAAGTAATCCATTCAGATGATAAAAGTAACGCTTATGCTGTTATCTGACTTAGATGGACTGCGTTGCAGCAACTATGCCATATCTTCCATTTACTTAATTGACTTCGGGGTAAATCCAAAAATATTCGAGTAATGTATTGTAGGTAATTATTATCAAATCCACAATCGTATTGTTGTCATCTACAATAATCATATGATCTTGAAGTCATTCAACAACTATTACAGAATCGTCCACAAAATGTGCAGTACAGTCAAGTACAGCGCACAGCCAAGGCATTTGTAGAAGTTGTGATCGATATTTTTTATTAGCCAGGTAATAGTATAAAATAGGGGACCACTTTCATGATTAGGCAAGTCTTAGGTGAATGACGATTATTACTCAGGAGAAAGAAGTCTACATGACCTAATTCTAAGTCTAATGGTTGTAAAAACCTATACGAAACATATGGGGGACTTAAATGTATACACTTTATTTATGGTAAGGAGTTCGGATGCTGCATTTAATGTTGTTCCTATTTCTATTCCTCAAACATACGTGTTGTTTCGATTTCCGGCATAGGAGAATTCACTTGTCGCGAGTACAATTGATAGTATTGATATAAAGCATAGAGGTACAATTAATAGTTTCTTTAAGCTAAAAGTTTAATTTATTATTTCTCATTATATATTTTGATTATTAAAGTTTATCATTTTATTTAAAATTAATAACACCCAGATACCAAAAACCTTTTTTATAAATGTAGTTTTTTTTGAGTCCGTGTGGATCCTAACCCTTGAGTTTTGTATACTATATGATGTATACATATGAAAAAATATGTCTCGACTTACGTCGTTTCGATTTACGTCGCATATTTAGAGAACGTAACATGCCGTAACTACGAGGATTGCCTGTGTAGGCATCCACACTTAAAAATACACACGAAGTTGTCTCCTAAAATCTAAATTATAATATCGAAAGATCAGTAATCAATCTTATGGAGAATTAATGTAATTTCAGGCAACTTTAGAGTTTATTAGATACATTGTAGATTTATATCTTCTCCCTATTAACCTTGCATTGTTTGTAAATATGGACCTGAAATCGCCGACGCAAATTTCCAATAGTCTTAATTTAGCCTTTATTGTGTGTGTACTGTCTTTTACCTTACCGAAACATACGTACAGTGCTACGGTTTATTGTATTACTAAAGTTTATTTGAAGGTGGGAGAACTTAGTTTGACAGGGGAGATACCACCGTCGCCCTCATAATCCGCCGTAAAGCATGACTTGTGTGTTTTGGTTGGAGAGGTGCGGTTGCCGGCTACACTTTGAGGCAAGGCGACCATCTTAGTTCTCAGGAAGAGCAACGCACCTATGTTCGAGCTCAGATAGTCTATGGACTGCGACTACATAACATCAGGTTGGACTGCACGCTCCTTTCCTACTCTTCTCACATAAAAAAATATATTATACGTATATTTTAGTGCATATTACAATTCGACGGGTATTGCGATTGCCATCTTTCGCTAAGAAATTTTCTCCGCAAATCTACGTTTACGTATTAGAACTAGGCTATTTAATGCTCATAGTAGAAAACTTCGATACGTATATCCAAAAAATAAAAAAAAATTAACCGTAAAAATTCAAGGCAAGATTCCGTTTGACGGCATTTGAGGCCTAGGGAAGATTTTTAATTATCATATAAAACGTTTTGCGGACTTGAAGTTTTTTTTTATTACGATAGAGTAAGAAACGGGCATGTAGGCCACCTGATGTTAAGTGGTCACTGCAGCCCATGGACAACCACGTCCGGCAACCACACCTCCCAAAAACTTACAAGTCCACGAGGCAATATTAGTTTTCAAAATAAATAGAAAATATGATGTGCAATTACATATAAGTAATTTCCTCAAAGTTACTAACTATTAGTCAAGTAATTTCTACTTGCACTTCATCCGGGGAATCGGTCAATAATCGTTCGTTGAAATGTTATGAAAAATTGGCAATTATTCTACTTTCAAAGTGGTAGAGCTTTAGTTCGATCGGAGGGGTAATACTGTGTAAGTCGTAAACCTTTTTGAAACTATTATTGTATTTCGGTTGGAGAAATGTTGTTACACGTAAAAAAAGGTGGTAAGGTTTGAAAGGTGTTAGAGCTATTAGAGCTCGCCCGGGGCGGTACCCCCGCCCCCCTAATAACCCGCCGTAAAGCAACATGTTTTTCATGTATTGTG
>DWON01005927.1:0-14398 GCA_018251015.1 Phocides pigmalion okeechobee
TCCGTACAACTGATATCCGTCCATTCTTAAATCTAATGGAGACACTACTGGTATTATTAGTTAAAAAGGGTTGCTGGTGTTGGTTACAGCAGTATCTACAGATAGTTATTATGGCCAGAATAGCGTTACAGTATCTCCTGCCTGTCGGAAGAGAGATTAAGTACTTTTAGAGACCCTCTTCCAGCGTCGGGAGTGGTAAGAGTGAGGAGAGTGGGGAACTCGAGCTGTTCCGACATAGTGATTCCGGAAAGGATGCCAGTGTGAGTAAGCCCATATTGACGTAGGCACAAACAAATGCCTGAGTGATTGGCGAAGGTCCCTCGAGAGGTATCCGATTGGGGCGTCGTGCCAGAGAAAACCAATGGCGTTCGTTTCCAGATCCTAGTGTTCTGTATGAGCACGGACAACCCCTAAGGGGCTTTTAGTGGGCGGAATTCACGCCCCGACCTTTATTTTTTATTGTTTAAAATCATAATATCTTTTGGATATAAAATGTGTACTTATATTTAGCTGACTAACAATATGAAAAGTAACTTTCGTTTTCAATGTATGTACTTAGCCTAGGGTTACCAAAATTTTCTTTTCAAATTCTTTAATTTTTTCTGTATTTTGGCCATTTTCTGATATGTTCGAAATTTGCTTTGAGGAGACTGCGTGGCCCCACGTGCCCCCATAAAACAGGCCTTATATATAGTTATTATGGTTATTGCTACAGTACAAATAATACAAGTAAAGTTGAATAAATTCACAGGAAGACATCGCGTTGCCATCGATCTCGTGGTTTCAAACTTTCAATTACTTGTCATCCAAGTTCAAAACTTATTCAATATTAGTACTTGCGTAGACGTCGAGCTAGCGAATTGTTGATTTAGTTTCTTGAGATACCGCTAGATGGCGCAAGTTATAACTTCTACACTTGAAGTGTTTTGGTGCCAAAACAAGTTAATGTTTTCAAACTTCATTACTCAATTTCGGGTTCAACTTTCGTTCAACTTTCCTTACGTTTTGTTTTTATGAAACATTGTGTAACATGTAATTCGCTTCGTAGGCGCCACTTTAAGCAAAAGTAAAATTATCGTGCTTAATATTTAGTTAGGTACCTAATTCTTTTTAAGAGAAATGACTTAAGTATCAAAATCAGTATGTATTAGAACTACGTCAAAGTTTTAGGAGCAGTTTTAGTTTGTTACCAATGACATTCTAATATTTATAACCTATTATATTAAAAATATCTTTGTATATAATTAAATTTTGAAATATGGAAATATTTATGATTCAACCAAGATATTTAACTACGCAATTACCCGCCTGCGATATAAAAATGTACACAATTTCAGAATTTCTAAAACTTGCTGTTTTAATATAAAGGCAAGTCTAGCATTAAACGACATCACGTACATATCTATACATTGACTCGATATTTTATCAATCAATAAGCCATCGGAAACCATTTGGAATCGAATAAAAATATCGATGCCAAAAGTATTTGGTATTGAAAGAAAAATATCGTGTATTTGTATTTACTTGAATCGATTCCTCCCTAAGCCTGACAAGGTACCTGATGTTAATTGATCGTTACCGTCTATAAAAAAAAACTCTATATAGAGTATGTATTCTGATAGTGATAGAATTATATGACGTCCTCCTGTGAAAATACTTTTACCATACCTATGTCTGCCGCCTAGCACCAGTATAAAACCACTGTTTTGGTTTCAAGGCTAAAGCAGATTCACTTTTTCGAGACACTCTATGTTACTCCTTCGGAGTAGCGACACTAGTACTATTGATACTACAATATATGTGGAAATACTGTTTAATAGGGAGTATCAACTCCGTCCATGTCTATCGTTCTTACGGGTGCACTGAATTTTTCTTTGCTTCTTCAGTATCATAAAAGATAATCTGCCTGAGGTCTTTGAGACATGCAACGCTACTTGACTAAGATGGAACACCAGGACACCAGAACTGTCTCCTGATCAGTACATAGAGACCAAAATAACAGGACAGAAATAGGTGTCAAAGGGACATTGACAAATGATTTGATTTTCCTGCATTTATCATTTTTCGTTGTTTGTTAAAACAAGTAGGTAGGCTGTTGAATGCCTTTATTAATGTTAATACTTTATACTATTAGCCAGTTGAGTTTGATTTTCAATCAAAAACAATTATACATTTGGGCCTTCGAGGCAGATATTCAGACTCCTGTTAGCACGTTATAATTCAGATATCCAGTGATCTATAATCGTAAGAAGACAGATGTGAATGCAATTTGAGTTAACAAACTCGCTTCGGTAAAGCAATACTATCTCGTACAGCTGAACATGTAGGTATCTATAGCGCGTAGGTATGTATGTCTACATACGCTGTGGAATGCGCGCCGTACATGCGAATGTATAACTAAGTATATACACAGAGGAATCGTAAATAGATTGAATGGATATGTACCTACATACTTTTTGCCTACATTGCGAGTTTGGTTGCAGCATATCCGTGCTGTATAGAGTTTAGTCAGTAGGCAGTAGATCATCGGCGTGTGTGCCAGGGCATTGTGCATGTATGTAATGTAAACATTGTGGTCAGAAGGAATGCATTTAGACAGTAGGTGCTGGTAGTGAATATTATCATGAGCTGTGATAACGTGGCGGTGAGTCCGTGCGGCTCAGTTAGCGACGCGGGGTCGCGTGGTGCGGTCGTGTGTATCGTTCGTGCAGACGGCGAAGTGACGTGCGGAACTCGGTGTTCGCGCTCGCGTACGCGCCGCATTCCATCGTGGGGGCCCTTCGCCGCCATTGGCCGATCCCGCGTGACGTCACTCCTCGTAATGAGGTATTCAACATGGCCGTGTAGCTAGTTCGCGAGTGTGCTTCGTTATTCGTTTGAATGGATTTAATCAGTGAAATATGCCAAGGAGACGAAACGGTGAGATACCCTTGCCCGACGGATGGGATTATGCGAGGGACTTTGACGGAAAACTATATTTTATCGACCACAACAGTAGAAAAACGACGTGGATCGACCCGCGAGACAGGTAAGTTTTCCAAAGAGAAGTGTTAACCCGTAAGAGCCCCATGTCAAAACTTCACATTCCAATGTGTTTTCTGACGTTTTGTAATTAAATTTGCGCGAAACGTCCGGTCGGGTTGAAAGTGCACGTAATATATTTGATCCTTGTCGGAGTGCAAGTGTTAAACACGGTTCCAAAATAGAATAAATCATGAAAAACAAACTGATTGGCTGCCGCGCTGTAGCCGCTCTCTATCGGAAAACATGCGCAACAACCTCGATTTCACACGACATTCCACAATTGACTAACAACAAATGACCTAAACACAAATTATGGTTATCATTTTGTTATCCTTCGTTATGTGCATTGTGCTTGGGCGTTTAGTTTTCGTAAGGGGTCGGTTTATTTGGCGAGCAGCGACGGAATGCGATTAATGAGGCCATTGGTTTTGAACTGGTTCATAGCAATGCTAGTTGAACTGGCGCAGGAGTCATTCGATGAAGCGTTTGTGTTTGGCATGACTTTGGCATGTTATGGATGGTGCGAATGTTTCGTAAGGTGAGCGTGTATGTATAGCGATGCGTGGAGAGCGCGGTGGGAGATGGAATGCAATGCATAGGCAAGTTGTGCGGTGTGAATGACAGGCCGTAGAATGCGGCTCGGGCCTGCGGCGATGGTCGCGCCTTTCTAAAGCGGCGCACGCCTCCCCCTCCGCCTGCACCCCTTCACCATCGCACCACCTCTGCTGCAGGTGCTACAACACATCCCTATTAAATACCGATCATGTCTAGCCGTATCTATTTACCATACTAAAACCGACACCTGTATCATTGTCTTAAAAAGTTGTCCTTAATACGCCCACCTGCAGTTGGAATTGCACGTTACCATTTAAATTGCTTTATTGTATCGATGTCCTCAGCAAGGGATGAATCGTGTTGAAACATATAAAATTCTAAAAATTTAAGTATAACACAAGAATAAGTGGCATCGAAGACAATTCTAATCGCAGATCATTACTAAAGAATCTGACTTCAAAACCACAAAAAACTTACGATAAAATATCTTGTCATTGTACCTATCCGTTATTCTTAAGTAATTATAATTATCATATCAATTGGTTTAGCTCCATGATTGAATTGCATTATATTTCAATCAAATCGTCGGTAATTATTAAATTGTTAATTACTTTATTAATTGTAGTCCTTAGTTAGGTCATCACTGTTAAGCAAGGTCTAGTTTTGTTGAGATTTGTTGTCAATATGTAATATTACTTATATTACTTATATTACATATTGAATTATAGTTGAAACTGTCCAATTTGCAAGTTTTAGTTCTTTGCTACCTTTATATCGATTCTTCAGTGATGCGTTAAGTCTCTCCCCTCTTTAAGGAAACGAAATAAATAAGCGTCAATTGTTCCAAAACTTTCAAAGTCTCTGTTATAAATTTTGGGTGGTTTAAAGTTAAGTAAGAAAATAATGCTATGGTTAATCAAAGCAAATTTAATGTTCTAGTACATGAAATTATGGGTATGCAGACAGAGGTAATTAATTATCATGATACTGCAAATATGGATTAAATTAATTAAGGAAAGGAACCCATTCCAAGCCCATTCGAGCGCCCGTGTTCCTGACGCCACAATAAAGTTGGCCGCTGACACAGGAAACATAAAGTTGTATTTTTATTGAACCTTTTGGCAAACTGCATTCCACGCGATAATACCACATGGTATGCGATGCAAAACTAGGTAATTAGTACGCCAGAGAATGATATTGAAATAAAATCGTATGGGAAAAGGTTTTTTTCAACGATCCTATCTCATTTGCTTTTTATTGCAACTCCATTACAAACGAGATGTTGATACATTATAATATGAGATTACAAAACGAGATTTGTATGTGGATGTGATGAAATTAACGTGCAAAGATTAATATGACAGAGACGGTTAAAAATTGACCCAAAAAACGAGTCGTGTATAGACACCGAGGATGAAACTGTCGACATCTACTTGTGCAAAACGCGCACACAATAAACGGAGCCACTAAGCCAATTTATTAATGCTAAAAATAACTCGCTCATGTCTCCAGTGCAAACGACGATATTAACCTTATACGGGGAACCTAAACGTTCCACAGCGAAAAATGTGTCCGTCAAGCACCAAGCCACTCACTCCTGTCAGAACGCAATTATTTACCTACCTCAAGAATGTAGCTAAGAGCTGGTTTTTACCTAGGCGCGCACGTAAATGTCTCCAACGTTAATGTCCTGGCGTCCTCACAACAAAATATATACTTACTATAGTCCTTCAAATACACTGTAGTCTGATAGCGATAAAATCTTTATGGTGTTGGAAATGGACACAATAAATTTTGAGGTAATAAGTGGTTTCTACGCGTTTGCAACACGAGGCGACGACGTTGCGTGCGAATGAAGATTTTGCGGTTTTCGCAGATCACACGAGTGTGATTCGAACAAAGTTGAAGATGCAGCTAGGCACGGGTACCTAGGTAGAGAGCAAAAACTTGCCCTAGCCGTTCGATAGCTACGCATTATAAATAGAGGAAAAACCGCTCATTGTCTGCTTAAGATAGGAAGCGAAGACAATGATACGTTGATTAACGAGTGAGTGGGAATTCATACCTCTGCTCACCGTTTATTACTTTAATTATATCAGTTGAATGCATTTTCACTGCGTCGGCATTGTTCGACTCGCATACCACCTCTGGTTTGTTCGTTAATGCATAATTCTACGTTGTGGATGAAATTCGCGTTGAGTTCCACTATGTTCATGGTGTACTTGCTTAGCTAGTACCGACGTGGGAATTACAAAGATATTCGCTATGGAATGTATCAATGCAAATTTGCATGTTTATAGCTGGTCGGAGTTGCTGATTTAATATTAATATTGACGGTTGAGTGCCCTCGGTCCACAGTATGGTTATAATGACGATTTCCATTATACCGTGCAGAGGGCAACCGGCCATCGTTTTCTCGTATTTAATTGGTAATATTGGTCTTGTAACGTAGCTTTCCTCACTTCTTAGATTGTGTAACCCAAGTATGTGTAAAGCATCTTGCGGATACTTCCCACGCACTACACGCGTTCCTTCGGGCGTGACGCCAAAGGGGCTGGGTATTTTACTGTATTTCTTGACAGGAATCATGTTAGCGCTAAATTAGAATCCAGTAATTGTGCATTTTGAAAATGGCGTATATTTCACTGTTTCCTGAATATGTTAGATTCTTTCCCATTATAGCAAATTATCACCATAAGCCATCAAATGTTCAACATATCATTAACTGTTGTCCATTTTTAAACATTTAGGTTTTCTGAGCGTTTATTAGAAAATATTTAACGTAACGTTTTTGCTAAATAGAAGTTGGTGATCATTTACTGACTTTAGAAGACAATCTTTTTATATCTGGTCATTATAATTTATTTATTTGTACAGTATTTTATATCTTTCGTTGCATCTTAAGCTTGAAATTGTTCAACAATTCCAACTGTGAAGTACTTTAGGGCTTGCTGGAACGTTTAGCAAATAATTGGTCCGCAGGGCGCGGCTTAAGCGATGGCGGCAGGCAATATAGTGTGTACAACATTGTTTACTTTACGCATTCCTCTCAGATAAAGATGTCCTTGGCGATTTTATATACCTACGTACACGCGCGTCGACTATAAGTTAACTTAATTTCTACGTAAAAAAAATATTTTTTTAAGAAATTGTGGAAGCTCATAAACAAAGACATCATATACATTTATACATCTTTGTTTCTACATATTCTTGTAGCAACTGTTAGTTTTTTTTTAATCAAATCCATTTATTTCATGTAGACCTTTGGAGGCAAACTGCCAATTACAATTTTCTAAATCCTATACCCGTTTGGAATTATTGTTCTATTGAAGCCTATGTTTTCAGAAGAAAACCTTAAATAAAATTTTTGGATTGGGCGTTCATAATTACTTGTTATAAACTCAAGATTTCATAAAAACGCTATGAACCTAAAATATTTAATTACGCACGTTATTTATCTATGCAAGTTGGCGATAAAAGCAACTGTTCTCGTTTCTAATCAAAAATAAAATTCCTCTGTTATCTGTACGGCCGGCATTAAGTTGTTATTTACTCGACCGTAATGATTTTTTTCATGCTCTATCTATATTTTTATTCATTCAGAATAGATGATGAAAATATAGTTTTGTCCCTTTCTGTAGTATGTTCTCTCTCAAATCAAGGCATGTGTCGGTAAAAATGTCTATTATCATCAATTAATGTACGTCCTTGGTTGAATTCAGCACAAACTCAGTCTTCAGGAGTTGTAACGTACCTGTGGTCTACATCACATGGAACTCATATCCTTTTTGGACTCGATAAGGAATGTTTATGGGCACCAAATGCCACTTAGGTTCAGATCCAGGATATTTGGGTGCTTGGGTTATCTACATAAGACAAAAGTCAACTAACTACCTATAAGTTATAGAGCAGGTTATAACTACGTTTAAAATTCTTTAAAGGTTCAAATATGCAATAAAAACCTAACCCCATGTACGAACTATAGCGATAATCTTGCGAGATAATGAACGATGAACATAAAAGGTTTTGATATTAGCAGCTGGAATGTCTCCATTTATGACTTTAAGTAAGGAGCATTGATGAATCTGCTATAAAACGAGACTATTAAATAAGTATATGTTCGATTTGCATAAGACTGATGAACTACCGGAGGACGCCTAGATGTCGGCGCCAAAGAATGCTGCCCATTAACGTTTCCTCTTAAATATAAGACTATTCTGTATCTATATATCTATCGTAAGATGCGATTCTAATCTCTTGATGATTGAACGAAAGCGACATTTTACCGCTACTCGGCATGTAAACGACTAATAGGACTAAAATTCCATTTTGTCTTTGCGTTCACTTTATCTTTTATCTGTTAAAAATAACATGGTTCTAAATTAGGAAAATGTTTTCGTTTGGGAATGTTGATCAGGGGTCTACTTGATGTAACTTTGACAAAGCTATAGATATTATCTTAGACGTTATTAATTAAAGTTTAAAGCAACATTAGACAATAGCCAATAACAATTATTATGTAATAATTCAGAAACCCCGTAATTTTATGTTTGACTTTGTGGAAAAACGCTTTTGACACATAAATCCACACCACGATTACATTATTCCAATATGTTATGCACTAAGAAAAATATGAGTGTACGCTTACAAAAATACAAAAATCTAAATACTATCAAAAATACACTATTTTTCAATGACAATGACACTTCATTGACGGCTACACTTAAAAAGGAGGTGAACACAGTCCTCAAAAAGAGGAATATCATTAGACGGTCTCCGACAGGATTTCAGTTCTGTTTGCGATCGAATGTGAACATTAAGGAACCTGTATGCTCCTTTACTACTTTTCTGACGTATAAAAATAGTTATTTATCTTAGATAATGGTTTTTGTAATCGACTTTAAACAATTGGTTCAATTTGATCAACATATGTTTTGTTAGTTCCTGATAAAATATGCCTAAAAGAAGAATTTTGCTGTTTAGCAGCTTATTCTATGTTCTTTTATATCAACATTAGAGCCAACACGAACAAAAATAATCACTTCCGTACCATGAGAACCAGCATTTAATAAGATTACCAATTAAACTAAAAGCGGGTATAAAATTGGAACGTCAACTTGTTTTAATCCTTGATTTTGCAAATCATTGACGATTCGCGGTTTGGGCGTGGGCTAAATATGTGACCAGTTACATAGTACTATAGAAAATGTTTAGTCGTAATATATACCTTATTTCCTCGTAATAATAGTTTGTTTGAAATCGAAGTAGGAAAACGGTGTCGGTTCGGTATTAAGTGATCGTAATCGTTCAGGAATGCGAACCACCTGTTTTGTTGATAACAGAAACTAGTGTGCTATTATATTTATATGCTATTGAATATCGATTGAAAATTTGTCTGAATTACCTTGCAAAAGTTAATAATCGTATTTTAGGTATATGACATTCTTTTTTTTTAAGAATTTCTTAAGGGTTTCTAAACTTATGATTATCCGAGGCTTTCTATTGTATTACAAGTCGTTATTGTCCTACACATATGTCGTATTATTTAATGCCTTATGCTACTATTGATAATATTATAATATGAAAATAAAGAAATATTTGATAAACCGTGGGTTTATCTACCTACCTCTGAGATATAAGTTGAAGAAACATTTTATTTCATACGTTTTCTGCTGTAAAATCTGAGTTTCTCTGTAAAATAGCGAGACAGTCATTTATTAAAGTACCTTGTAATCTCTGGAAGAGATTAATTTTATACCTACTTACTTGTATCATCATTTTATACTGCACATTCTTGTGTCTGATTCATGGTTTTATCTTACCTAAGTTATGATTTCGATGTAACTGTAACCAGTTTAATCTAATCCTTTACTAATAAAAAATAAACAACCATGTAATTAATTAATTTAATCTTGTCACTTTCTGATATTAATGAGAGTTTCAATTCTAGGAGAATAGAAATAGCGCTCATTTTTATTACTATTATTAGTAGTTTTCATAGTATTAAAGTATAGTCAAAAGATAGAATGTTAAATAATTTTGATATGTGAAAAATACTTGTTAATGTAGTACGTAGGAAGTTTTCGTAAACTAAGTATTTTCCACGCTTATTTTATTCATTCTAAGCTGAAAGGCATAGTTTAGAGTAAGATAAATTACTGTCTATCTAAGCATAGCATAGATAGGCATTAATTTCCTCAAGACGAACTTGTAATGTTATCTAGCATAGCTATGTTTTTTTTAACTTTCAAACATTGGTATTCTAGTCAGCGAGCGACGATCAAACAATTATTCAGTTCACAAGCTGTAACAATCAAAAATCGCGTTCACAGAGCTAATACGGTTACTGAATGTTTGGGTACACAGCCGAGCAGCGGTCCACGAAACAATGGCGAGAGGTATTTCGTACCTCAACAAACATTCGCAGAAGTCGCCTCCCATTCATTCGATGCACCGAGTGCATTGATATCGGGTGGGCCATGTTTAACCACACTTTCCGGTCTCTGCTACGATATTGCTTTAATAACATGAATGGACCGACATAATGTGAACGACATAATCTGATGAAGTTTGTGGATCAAAGCAGTCATTATTTGGTATGACATGATAATTCCTTGTATGTATGTAAAGCTATTTTCTTGAAAGGACAATAGTTGCTGTCTCATTTGTTCGCTCTAATATGCTTAGCTAACATATGAGTCTACTTTAGTCGCAAAGTGACTTCTTCGAGGAACGAGAAGTGATATTCATAATCGTCATAGTCGGCAGAAAACATGGACATAGTCTAATCGATGCCACAAAAACATGTAAATACTAAGTGGGCATAGTTCAATCAATAATATGAGTATACTCATACTAAGTTCAGCATATAGGGGAATTATCTGGTCTGAATTAAGCATTAATAACAAGATAACAGGTAAGTATGGTTCCTGAAGACGCGAGTCGTAATCCATTTCTTTAACCAATACCTAATTAGGTCTTCTCTACAATTCTTCGGGTTATTCTATCTACAGTGAGTAATTAACAGTAAGCATTATAACTCTTTTGCTGTTATTACATAAAAAATAACATCATCTTTAAACGGAGATTACGTATTGATGAAACTTTCCTATAATTCCACTTAAACTAAGATCCCACTAGAAGATCAGCAAGTGGACGAACCAATTCAACGCATCTAATGTCGACTTTCTATTGCGAAAGTATCATTTATGCTTGCTTTTACGTTTGCGAGCATCTGCCTATATTACCTACAATATAGTAGAATTTTATTATATAAGGCTAATACTCAGGCTTCATCCATGTTACCTTGAAGTCCATAACAATTTGGATACCAAAAATTTCTTATAATTAAACTAGTTGATTTTCCAGATTATTTCTGACAATATGGTTATTGTTGTACCATATGTATAGCAATAGATTTGTTATCGAATAGAAAAGAAGGTACAAACGTTCAAAGGTACAAAGGTTCATAAATATACAAAGTCCTATGTTTATTCTAAACGTCGTGTAGGAAATGACGTGATTCTGAGCGACTATTTCATTCATTACACAAATATGTAAGTATTTCGTGAATTTTCGAAAGGAAGGGGGAAGGGAGATATGGAACCTTTAAATCCCTTTCATCCATGGCTTATACCTCAATGACGTTATGAATGTCAGAAATCTAAATATTTTGTGTAATTAATTAAAACTTTACAATTTATATATTTCATTAAGAATACACTTGAACCCGCACGTTCAAGGCATTTAACAACATTTACGTTTAATGAAAGCATTTGAAGGCTTAATAGCTGAACGACAGTAGACCCGCCGTTTCTCAGGTCATAGGTTCAAATTTCACCTTTCGTTTATTGTAGTGAGACAGGTCGTGTAGGTAGAGAGCTATAGTAAGGTTTCTCATCTAAACATTTGTTTCTTCTTTCTCTTTCATATATTTTAATTAAAATGAATTTCAACCGTATATTTTACTTTTAAACAAAGAGTGGTAAGCGGTAGCGGGAAGGGAGCATGACAGCGTAACAGAATTTTGAGATTACGTTTTTTTATGCGTGGAATCCAACAAAAGTTTAATTAAAGTGTTTTTTTTTTTTACTTTTGTATTATGCAGATTCTTTCTTCATTGTATTGCATAAGGTTTTTGCTTTACGTATTATTGATTATTGACCTAACTAAGAAAAGTTCTTATTTAGGAGACTATGTATTTTAGTTACAAAATATGTACCAAAGATACGTCAAAACTATTGAAGTGATCTAAACAACATTGTCACTATTTGATGCTTCATTATTTCAAGAATTTATTGGTCTTCCAAATTCCAAATCCACAAATATGGAATTCTTTTGGACTTAGACAAAACTTCGACTGGACTTTTGGATAGGTGACAAATAATATTAAACGAAATTGTATTTGATGTTAAACTCTCAGTTAAATTACTTTCCGCGGGATCTTGCAAAACCAAAAGGCACAGTTAGATATTATGTATATGAGTAATTAATGATCACGGGACCGGCAAAGGGTTTAGGCAAAAAATGGAAACCGGTTTGTTGGCAAATGTCATGTTATGGTAGACTGCAAATTACTTATAAAAAGTATTTGAAGTCTATCAGTTGGTTGCCATTATCATCAGGTTTATCATTATCTTCAACCGATTGCTGACCTACTTCCGGGCACGAGTCACCTCTCAACGACAAGGATTAGGACAGTCTGCTACACTGACCTCACTATGTTTTACTTAATTAAAGCAAATGATAATAAATTTCGAATACGTATGCACATGTAAAATCTAGTTTCAATCTTAAATGATTTAAGACCATCATGATTAGCAATAACAGTTATATTAATTTATGGTAATATAATAATTAGAATTCATGGGCATTAGCCATATGTTAAGTAGGTAATATTTTAATCGTATTCGAGAAGTCCAATGTTTGTCAGTTAAATCGTGATGCTCACGATATTGTGTCGCACGCCACTGCCGGCGTGACGAAGTTCACTGGTATGCGTCGTGATTCAGACGGAAACCCTATATATTCAGTGTTTATGCAATCCACTGTCTGTCCGTCACTCCCGTCCATACCGCATTTATTGTATAAGTTTGATAACGCCTTCTATTGAATGGTAAACAGCGAAAAGGATTTGTTGTTTTGTAGATCCTTAACTATTAAGTCTGTTAAAATGGAAATCATATGTATGCGTGAAACTTAGGTCCGTAAAATTGTTTGCATTAAAATATTTAACCTTCATTTTAAAATGTAAGCTAAATGTGTATAGCTGTAGAATAATAATCGACTGTTTTACTACAGTTATTAGGTATATATTTTTCTGGTACATACTTGACTTATTGCGTCTTAGCTACAGTATTGCTACTGGAGAATTTGTATAGCATTCGCTCTAAAATATTTAACAAATCAATACGCGTTCCAAATAGTAAATGCAGTTATCTGACATGTGTATGTATAAACGATTCGGACACTATATCATACATATGATGGAGCACGTTATACGAAATGATTCCCACTGCTGATTTATTCAACTTCGAATTATAATAGCTCTGTATATTCTCAAGTCCCAAGACGAGCCGGAGACCTTGGTACAGTGACGTGACGTGCGTCTCAACGCCACACATTTCTGTTCACACTAGGCGTTGGAATGTCGTTTGTCAATCGAATAACGTGTGACGTCATCGTGTCACATTAGCCTGCCTAACCTATAGCCAGCGTTCCACATAGCAAGCACTTTCCAGCGATTACCGGGCAAATTGGGGAATAAGTTCGGTGATTGGCCGTGACGTAAGACGCGAAGAATGTTTATATCTGTGGTTGCTTTAATGTATGGTTCGGTTCAGATACGAATTTTATATCCACGTATTGGATCATCCGGTTGGTATGCTTCGTCGAACTCATTGCAAGTTGTGTTTAATTTGATTATAACTGCGCTGTACGTTTGTGTCAGCGATTTGGAATGCGAGAGGTAATAACATTGACCCCTAACACGCTTCCTTTTTCGGACATCAGAAAGTTCGATTTTAGTGTCCCTGAGCGTGCTTTGTTTCGCGACTAAATACTGCACGGTCGCTAATAAGAATGTGACATCACAGCGTTTTTTCATCGAACCATTCTTATGACACACTTTCAATTGTTGCCTTACGACGTAAAACTCGAACCGGGGCAACGGTCTCTCGTGAAGGCGTAAAAAATCGAGATTGTTCTGAAGCCAAAGGGAATGTGCATTAAACGGGCTATTTGGATTAAAATATTTCTCGGGGTGATATTTTTAGAGCACAAGTCGGTATGCGTGTTCGTCTGTCGGTCGGTCGATGTGTGAGACAGCGTGCCGCCTTCGACCAGACGAGCTCCAATATTGTCGTAATCCAGGATTTGGCAATCGAACTTTTGAAACTTTATGTATAAATGTATAGAAACACATGATCGGAATATACATAACTTTACGTAACGTTATCTACATAGTTACAAGTTTGGATGCTTTTGTAACTTGGAGAGTGATGGTGATAAAGATTGGAAAACACCCAGCGATAAATATCTGTATTGAGGAATTTATTCTTTGGAAATTTAAAGGAAAATTCGAAGACGTCATTGAACATAATGAAACTGTACCGAATTGCCGCGCAGACCCAATTTCGTTTCTACTGTAATATAGCTAATAAAAATATCTATTTAAATATGAGTCTAAGTTTTTTTATAACTGCCTTCTTATTGACTGACTAATCTACTGACTACTGAGTAACTGATAAAGATTGGAAAACACCCAGCGATAAATATCTGTATTGAGGAATTTATTCTTTGGAAATTTAAAGGAAAATTC